>CM038707.1:6610824-6903324 GCA_021613375.1 Megaleporinus macrocephalus | reverse complement strand
TTTACAGCCAGCCTTGAAACTGAAGAGGTGCCTGGGCGCCCTTTGCTCCGCTGTTACTTTTTACGACAGCCTGGAGGAGCAGGAAGAGCGAACCCCGTCCTAATGACAGCAACCTGGAAAAAAAAAACAGCCATGCAAACTAGCAGGACAAAGGTTGTAGCTCTGGAAGGGGGAAGGGGGAGGGGGGCAGTTAAATGATTAAAAAGCGACTGTACAGCCTTTCAAACTGCCTGCCCTTTCCTTCTCAATCACTGACCTCACCATCTACCGCACTTTAAGCAAACTTCAGGACATAAGGATGAGGGTGGACACTTGACGAGACTGCTGGTACACTTGACTAGCCCTCCTTTGACAACCAAATGCTTGACCAGACCTTCTTTGACAGCAAAATCTTCGGCCAGACCTTCTTCAACAGCAAAATGCTTGTTTAACCGTATCTTATTTGACAAGAGAACTTGATTCAGACCTTCTCCGACAATGTATTACATCTGCCAAAGCTAAGACCTCAATGCACACTGAGGCTACCGAACGGGGCGATGACTTTCAGAGACATTAAACTCTTCAGACATCTGGATCATATCACCAGCATCCTGAAGAATCCTGACACTCTACACTTCTCCAGAATTAACTCTATCTATATCAGATTATAACTCTGATATTAGATAACTTTGTTTACATCTTAACCAATAAATTATGCAGATGTTTTGAAAAATATTGTAGACATGAATATTTTGAATAGTGTAGTGGGTTATAGTGTATAGTGTGGTTGGTATAGTGTAGTGGGTTATAGTGTATAGTGTGGTTGGTATAGTGTAGTGGGTTATAGTGTATAGTGTGGTTGGTATAGTGTAGTGGGTTATAGTGTATAGTGTGGTTGGTATAGTGTAGTTGGTTATAGTGTATAGTGTGGTTGGTATAGTGTAGTGGGTTATAGTGTATAGTGTGGTTGGTATAGTGTAGTGGGTTATAGTGTATAGTGTGTTTGGTATAGTGTAGTGGGTTATAGTGTATAGTGTGGTTGGGTATAGTGTAGTGGGTTATAGTGTATAGTGTAGTTGGTATAGTGTAGTGGGTTATAGTGTATAGTGTGGCTGGTATAGTGTAGTGGGTTATAGTGTATAGTGTAGTTGGTATAGTGGTACTGGGTTATAGTGTATAGTGTGGTTGGTATAGTGTAGTGGGTTATAGTGTATAGTGTTGTTGGTATTGTGTAGTGGGTTATAGTGTATAGTGTAGTTGGTATAGTGTAGTGGGTTATAGTGTATAGTGTGGTTGGTATAGTGTAGTGGGTTATAGTGTATAGTGTAGTTGGTATAGTGTAGTGGGTTATAGTGTATAGTGTGGTTGGTATAGTGTAGTGGGTTATAGTGTATAGTGTGGTTGGTATAGTGTAGTGGGTTATAGTGTATAGTGTGGTTGGTATAGTGTAGTGGGTTATAGTGTATAGTGTAGTTGGTATAGTGTAGTGGGTTATAGTGTATAGTGTGGTTGGTATAGTGTAGTGGGTTATAGTGGTATAGTGTGGTTGGTATAGTGTAGTGGGTTATAGTGTATAGTGTAGTTGGTATAGTGTAGTGGGTTATAGTGTATAGTGTGGTTGGTATAGTGTAGTGGGTTATAGTGTATAGTGTGGTTGGTATAGTGTAGTGGGTTATAGTGTATAGTGTGGTTGGTATAGTGTAGTGGGTTATAGTGTATAGTGTGGTTGGTATAGTGTAGTGGGTTATAGTGTATAGTGTGGTTGGTATAAGTGTAGTGGGTTATAGTGTATAGTGTGGTTGGTACAGTGTAGTAGGTTAGTGTATAGTGTGGTTGGTATAGTGTAGTGGGTTATAGTGTATAGTGTGGTTGGTATAGTGTAGTGGTTATAGTGTAGTTGGTATAGTGTAGTGGGTTATAGTGTATAGTGTTGTTGGTATAGTGTAGTGGTTATAGTGTATAGTGTGGTTGGTATAGTGTAGTGGGTTATAGTGTATAGTGTGGTTGGTATAGTGTAGTGGGTTATAGTGTATAGTGTGGTTGGTATAGTGTAGTGGGTTATAGTGTATAGTGTGGTTGGTATAGTGTATTGGGTTATAGTGTATAGTGTGGTTGGTATAGTGTAGTGGGTTATAGTGTATAGTGTGGTTGGTATAGTGTAGTGGGTTATAGTGTATAGTGTTGTTGGTATAGTGTAGTGGGTTATAGTGTATAGTTTGGTTGGTATAATGTAGTGGGTTATAGTGTATAGTGTGGTTGGTATAGTGTAGTGGGTTATAGTGTGGTTGGTATAGTGTAGTTGGTTATAGTGTATAGTGTGGTTGGTATAGTGTAGTGGGTTATAGTGTATAGTGTGGTTGGTATAGTGTAGTGGGTTATAGTGTATAGTGTTGTTGGTATAGTGTAGTGGGTTATAGTGTATAGTTTGGTTGGTATAGTGTAGTGGGTTATATTGTATAGAGTGGTTGGTATAGTGTAGTGGGTTATAGTGTATAGTGTTGTTGGTATAGTGTAGTGGGTTATAGTGTATAGTGTGGTTGGTATAGTGTAGTGGGTTATAGTGTATAGTGTGGTTGTATAGTGTAGTGGGTTATAGTGTATAGTGTTGTTGGTATAGTGTAGTGGGTTATAGTGTATAGTGTGGTTGGTATAGTGTAGTGGGTTATAGTGTATAGTGTGGTTGGTATAGTGTAGTGGGTTATAGTGTATAGTGTGGTTGGTATAGTGTAGTGGGTTATAGTGTATAGTGTGGTTGGTATAGTGTAGTGGGTTATAGTGTATAGTGTGGTTGGTATAGTGTAGTGGGTTATAGCGTATAGTGTAGTGGGTATAGTGTATAGTGTGGTTGGTATAGGTGTAGTGGGTTATAGTGTATAGTGTGGTTGGTATAGTGTAGTGGGTTATAGTGTATAGTGTGGTTGGTATAGTGTAGTGGTTATAGTGTATAGTGTGGTTGGTATAGTGTAGTGGGTTATAGTGTATAGTGTGGTTGGTATAGTGTAGTGGGTTACACTGCTGCCCTCTATGATGTAGGGGTTTGATTCCTCACCTGTGTAAACCTCCTTACCCTATACCAATAAATGTTCTTGGGTAATACTCCTAACACTACCTGAGTACAGAGAAACTGTAAGTCTCCCTGTAAGATGTAAATGTGAATTTAATGTAAAGACCACACCATATGACAGTAAGTCACACCAAGTGAAATGAAATTCTACTAGGTTTGATATCTCAAGCACACGACGAGTCAGGTGAAGAAGAACCCATCTTACAATCTCTCAATTGGAATAAAGTCATTCAAAGTGGCTATTGTGACCAAGCAACTTAAGGTCACTATCCCAAGCTCACTACTGTGGTGATATGAAGTCATCCCACAGCAGCCAACCAAACTCCAGTCAAGTGAACTTCAATTAAGGTATTTATCTCAAGCACACACAAGGCAGGTGAGGTGAACTTAGGGCCACTATACCCTGAGCACACTACTCAGGTGGTGTTGCTATTACCAGTGAAGGGGAGTGAACTGATCTCAGGGCAGCTTTTCCACACACACACCAAGCAAGTGATGGGAACTTAACTCAAGACACCTCATTTGGAGGCCTAGTTTAGAGATCCATCCAAGTTCTCCAGGCTGCTTCCCAGCACTAGAACCTCAGGTAAATGCATATGTACCCTTTCCCTGGTGGTAGTAGGCTGCATGATTGCTAGGTGGAGGGATGGATGGATGGATGGATGGATGGGGGAGGGAGAGAAGGAAGAAGTGCTGCTGCTGTAAAAACAACAAGGCAGCATCAGCTGCTGGGTCTAATCTGCTACGCTGCCGTGCACTCAGCCCTGCTGCTCACAGCTCACAGCAGCGTGGGAACAAGCATCTCCCTCCCTCCCTCTCTCTTTCTCTCTCTCTCTCTCTCTCTCTCTCTCTCGCGCTCTCTCTCTCTCCGCAGCCATTGCCCCCATCGCAACACCAGCGAGTCCGAGTCCGAGCCCCGCGTGCAGCGCCGGACCGCACAAACAATCCAAAACAACATCAGCGGAGTCTTTACGGAGCGCGAGGGAGGACAAACGGCGCCCCCGGCACACAAATAATACAGAGTCCGGTGCACCGGATCGCATGAACGCGCTTACCTCGGTCCGCTGCTTATCCCGTGAGGTGTGCGCGCGCGCGGCTTCACATGAACGTTGAAAGTTTGTGAGTTTTGTATGTTTTGTCGGGGAGGGGGCTCGTGATCTCTCCCTCTTTCTTCCCTTCTCTCTCTCTCACGCGCTCTCTCTCTCCTTCCCTCACAGCCCCACGGAGCCACAACCGGAGTCCTGGGCCAATGGAGGGGCGTGACGTCAGGGGCGGGGACGCGCACCGGCGCGGTGGCGTCACCAGCAGGGCGGGAGCGCGCTCGCTCCGCTTAGAATGTAAACCGACAGAGTTAAAGGGCCAATATCACCGAAAACCGAGTTCAGGGTCTGAAGTGCCGGTTTTGAATTCATTCATATGTGACGTCACAGGATACGACCCCTTTAGGGGTGTGTCTGAAATGGTCCACTCTTTTACTCATTGATCACTACATAAACTGTTCTGTTATAGATCGCTATATAGACTGTTCTATGCAGAACACCACAGTGACTGGTTTGTGTAAAAGAGTATATAGACTGTTCAATGTAGAACACTATATAGACTGGTTTGTGTAGAATATATAGACTGTTCTGTGCAGAACACTACATAGACTGGTTATTTTAGAATATATAGACTGTTCTATGTAGAACACTATATAGACTGGTTTGTGTGGAATATACAGACTGTTCTGTGTAGAACACTATATAGACTGGTTTGTGTAGAATATATAGACTGTTCTGTGCAGAACACTACATGGACTGGTTTGTGTAGAATATATAGACTGTTCTGTGTAGAACACTATATAGACTGGTTATTGTAGAATATATAGACTGTTCTATGTAGAACACTATATAGACTGGTTTGTGTGGAATATACAGACTGTTCTGTGTAGAACACTATATAGACTGTTTGTGTAGAATATATAGACTGTTCTGTGCAGAACACTACATAGACTGGTTTGTGTAGAATATATAGACTGTTCTGTGTAGAGCACTATATAGACTGGTTTGTGTAGAATATATATAGACTGTTCTATGCAGAACACTACATAGACTGGTTTGTGTAAAAGAGTATATAGACTGTTCTATGCAGAACACTACATAGACTGGTTTGTGTAAAAGAGTATATAGACTGTTCTATGCAAAACACTACATAGACTGGTTTGTGTAAAAGAGTATATAGACTGTTCTATGCAGAACACTACATAGACTGGTTTGTGTGGAAGACTATGTAGACTGTTCCATGTAAAACGCTACATAGACTGGTTTGTGTAGAAGACTATGTAGACTGTTCCATGTAAACAATACATAGACTGGTTTATGTAGACTGTTCCATGTAAAACACTACATAGACTGGTTTGTGTAGAATATATAGACTGTTCTGTGCAGAACACTATATAGACTGGTTATTGTAGAATATATAGACTGTTCTATGTAGAACACTATATAGACTGGTTTGTGTGGAATATACAGACTGTTCTGTGTAGAACACTACATAGACTGGTTTGTGTAGAATATAGAGACTGTTCTGTGTAGAGCACTATATAGACTGGTTTGTGTAGAAGACTATGTAGACTGTTCCATGTAAAACACTACATAGACTGGTTTGTGTAGAAGACTATGAAGACTGTTCCATGTAAAACACTACATAGACTGGTTTGTGTAGAAGACTATATAGACTGGTTTGTGTAGAAGACTATGTAGACTGTTCTGTGTAGAACACTACATAGACTGGTTTGTGTAGAAGACTATATAGACTGGTTTGTGTAGAACACTATATAGACTGGTTCGGTAGAACACTATATAGACTGGTTTGTGTAGAAGACTATGTAGACTGTTCTGTGTAGAACACTATATAGACTGGTTCGGTAGAACACTACATAGACTGGTTTGTGTAGAAGACTATATAGACTGGTTTGTGTAGAAGACTATGTAGACTGTTCTGTGTAGAACACTATATAGACTGGTTTGTGTAGAACACTACATAGACTGGTTTGTGTAGATTATATAGACTGTTCCATGTAGAACATCGAGCAGTACGGATGACCTCCTGAATCAGTAAGCGGTACGTCAGCTGTGTTAACGTAGCTACTGCTGCTGAACTGCTGCTACAGAGGTTAGAGCTGCTGTGGAGGTGAACATTATTAAGCTCCTCCTGATTCGTCTTCTCTGAGCTACAGCTCAACACCATCACAAACGCAGATCAGAGTCACAAACAGGATCTAAATCAGTCAATAAACAGAGATTTTAATAAATAGTTTACGATGACGATCTGACGTCTTGCATCACAGGACGTTGGTCAGATGGTGGACGTAGTGCGTCCATGATTATGTGGATACTAAAAACTCTGTACTGAAACTGCTACTACTATCGCTCAAGCAGTCTGTACTGGCTCCAGTTTAGTACCTACTGACCTACTGAGTAGGCAATTTCGGACACACCTAGTGCTTTTGTGATAAAGTCAGGGATGTTTAGAGCATGTCAGAGCATGTTTATTTTAGATCAGTCTTAAAGGTACAGTAACAGAGAAAAAGAGAGGCTGGAAACATAGGGTGCGTCCGAAATCGTCTACTAGTCAGTAGGTACTGGATTAGAATCAGTACGTACTGCTCGAGCGGTAGACTAGTAGTTAATTTCAGTAGGTGAGTTTTAGTAGCCACACAATCTCGGACGTACTACGTCCACCATATTACCAGCGTCCTGTGACGCATGACGTCAGACCACCACCGTAAAAGTCCTGCTATTCATTTAAAAGCTCGTTTACTGACAGATTTCGATCTTTTAGTGACTCTGATCTGTGTTTTTGTCTGATTATGTATCAGACGGTGTGGAGCTGTAGATCAGAGAAGATGAAACGGGAGGAATGGAATCATTGTTTATCTCAGCAGTAGCGCTAACTTCTGTAGCGGCAGTTCACTAGCAGTAGCTACGTACACACAGCCGACGTTCAGCTTTACACCGTTTATTTACTCCACTCTGAATTCATCCACGACTCCAGGTGAATCATGTGTTCACCTGCTGATTCAGTAGGTGATCTGGATACCGTGCACCTACTACTTAATACCTACTGAGTATTCAGACATACTAGCCGCGCTCGCCTACTGATTTACTACTGAGTATTCAGACATACTAGCCGCACTTGCCTACTGATTTCCTACTGAGTATTCAGACATACTAGCCGCGCTCGCCTACTGATTTACTACTGAGTATTCAAACATACTAGCCGTGCTCGCCTACTGATTTACTACTGAGTATTCAGACATACTAGACATGCTCGCCTACTGATTTCACTACTGAGTATTCAGACATACTAGCCATGCTCACCTACTGATTTCACTACTGAGTATTTAGACATACTAGCCTCGCTCACCTACTGATTTACTACTGAGTATTCAGACATACTAGCCACGCTCACCTACTGATTTACTACTGAGTATTCAGACATACTAGCCGCGCTCGCCTACTGATTTCACTACTGAGTATTCAGACACACTAGCCATGCTCACCTACTGATTTACTACTGAGTATTCAGACATACTAGCCACGCTCACCTACTGATTTACTACTGAGTATTCAGACATACTAGCCACGCTCGCCTACTGATTTACCTACTGAGTATTCAGACATACTAGCCGCACTTGCCTACTGATTTACTACTGAGTATTCAGACATACTAGCCTCGCTCGCCTACTGATTTACTACTGAGTATTCAGACATACTAGCCGCACTTGCCTACTGATTTACTACTGAGTATTCAGACATACTAGCCTCGCTCGCCTACTGATTTCCTACTGAGTATTCAGACATACTAGCCGCGCTCGCCTACTGATTTACTACTGAGTATTCAAACATACTAGCCGTGCTCGCCTACTGATTTCACTACTGAGTATTCAGACATACTAGACATGCTCACCTACTGATTTCACTACTGAGTATTCAGACATACTAGCCTCGCTCACCTACTGATTTACTACTGAGTATTCAGACATACTAGCCACGCTCACCTACTGATTTCACTACTGAGTATTCAGACATACTAGCCGCGCTCGCCTACTGATTTCACTACTGAGTATTCAGACACACTAGCCATGCTCACCTACTGATTTACTACTGAGTATTCAGACATACTAGCCACGCTCACCTACTGATTTACTACTGAGTATTCAGAACATACTAGCCATGCTCACCTACTGATTTACTACTGAGTATTCAGACATACTAGCCGCGCTCGCCTACTGATTTCACTACTGAGTATTCAGATATACTAGCCGCGCTCGCCTACTGATTTACTACTGAGTATTCCGACATACTAACTGCGCTCGCCTACTGATTTCACTACTGAGTATTCAGACATACTAGCTGCGCTCGCCTACTGATTTCACTACTGAGTATTCAGACATACTAGCTGCGCTCGCCTACTGATTTCACTACTGAGTATTCCGACATACTAACTGCGCTCGCCTACTGATTTCACTACTGAGTATTCAGACATACTAGCTGCGCTCGCCTACTGATTTCACTACTGAGTATTCAGACATACTAGCCACGCTCGCCTACTGATTTCACTACTGAGTATTCAGACATACTAGCTGCGCTCGCCTACTGATTTCACTACTGAGTATTCCGACATACTAACTGCGCTCGCCTACTGATTTCACTACTGAGTATTCAGACATACTAGCCGCGCTCGCCTACTGATTTCACTACTGAGTATTCAGACACACTAGCCATGCTCACCTACTGATTTACTACTGAGTATTCAGACATACTAGCCACGCTCACCTACTGATTTACTACTGAGTATTCAGACATACTAGCCATGCTCACCTACTGATTTACTACTGAGTATTCAGACATACTAGCCGCGCTCGCCTACTGATTTCACTACTGAGTATTCAGATATACTAGCCGCGCTCGCCTACTGATTTACTACTGAGTATTCCGACATACTAACTGCGCTCGCCTACTGATTTCACTACTGAGTATTCAGACATACTAGCTGCGCTCGCCTACTGATTTCACTACTGAGTATTCAGACATACTAGCTGCGCTCGCCTACTGATTTCACTACTGAGTATTCCGACATACTAACTGCGCTCGCCTACTGATTTCACTACTGAGTATTCAGACATACTAGCTGCGCTCGCCTACTGATTTCACTACTGAGTATTCAGACATACTAGCCACGCTCGCCTACTGATTTCACTACTGAGTATTCAGACATACTAGCTGCGCTCGCCTACTGATTTCACTACTGAGTATTCCGACATACTAACTGCGCTCGCCTACTGATTTCACTACTGAGTATTCAGACATACTAGCTGCGCTCGCCTACTGATTTCACTACTGAGTATTCAGACATACTAGCCGCGCTCGCCTACTGATTTCACTACTGAGTATTCACACATACTAGCCGCGCTCGCCTACCCATTTCACCTATTGGCTACATTTACATGCAGTCTGATAATCTGTTAATAATCCGACTAATAGCTCAGTTGGAATAGAATACGTCCATATATACACCTCAATCCTAGTCCAGTTGAGGTCATTCTGATTGAAGGAGGTGGGTAATCCCGTCAATAATCAAGTTTAATAGAATAATAATAGTCGTGTAAACGCCTGTATCTGATTACATTCCCAATCGTAAAGTTTAAGTACGTTCTGCGCATGTGCAGTTTGCTTCAAACCTTAAAAGATTTGAAAACAGTTAGCAGGACTCACAATAACGAGCTGTTCAGACGAGTATATGAGCAGATGAACGACGGTGGGTTACACAAACTATAGGGAAAATAATAACAGATAATAATAATAATAATAACTAAAAAACAGAACAGTGAAAGCGGCAGTTATGGATGAAGTCATGGAAGTATGTCTGAATACTCAGTAGTGAAATCAGTAGGCTAGGCTAGTATGTCTGAATACTCAGTAGTGAAATCAGTAGGCTAGGCTAGTATGTCTGAATACTCAGTAGTAAATCAGTAGGTGAGCGCGGCTAGTATGTCTGAATACTCAGTAGTGAAATCAGTAGGTGAGCGCGGCTAGTATGTCTGAATACTCAGTAGTGAAATCAGTAGGTGAGCGCGGCTAGTATGTCTGAATACTCAGTAGTGTAATCAGTAGGCGAGCGCGGCTAGTATGTCTGAATACTCAGTAGTGTAATCAGTAGGCGAGCGCGGCTAGTATGTCTGAATACTCAGTAGTGAAATCAGTAGGTGAGCGCGGCTAGTATGTCTGAATACTCAGTAGTGAAATCAGTAGGCTAGGCTAGTATGTCTGAATACTCAGTAGTGTAATCAGTAGGCAAGTGCGGCTAGTATGTCTGAATACTCAGTAGTGTAATCAGTAGGTGAGCGCGGCTAGTATGTCTGAATACTCAGTAGTGTAATCAGTAGGTGAGCGCGGCTAGTATGTCTGAATACTCAGTAGTGTAATCAGTAGGTGAGCGCGGCTAGTATGTCTGAATACTCAGTAGTGTAATCAGTAGGTGAGGTGCGTCCGAAATTGCGTACTTGATCAGTACGTACTCAGTTGGAGCTAGAGCAACCGGCCTGTCCGTTAAAGCAGTACACTCTCTCAGTGTGCGAGTGTTTAGTATCCACGCAACCTCGGACACACTAAGTCCACCATCTTATCAAAGTCCTGTGACGCAAGACGTCAGACCATCACGGTAAAGGTCCCACTATTTATTTAAAAGACCCCTTTACTGACGGATCTAGAGACTGTTTGTGACACCCAGTAATATCTACTCACACGGTGTCGAACTGTAGCTCAGAGACGAAACAGGAGTTTAATCATTGTTTACCTCAGAAGCAGCGCTAACTCCTGTAGCGGCAGTTTACTAGCCGTAGCTAGTATTCCTCCGCGGCTCCGACGGAATCCTGGGATTAGGACAGTGTGCTGGGGCTGCATCCGGGGACTTTTCGCGTACTGCTCGACGAACACTATGTATTCGGACACGCTAGTCACTCTCGCGCACTGCTTTTGCGTACTGTTCAGTACTGAAGTACGCGATTTCGGACGCACCCATTGACTCCTTGCTAACCCGGTTGAAAACGGTGTTGCAGGACGTGACGTCTTCCTCTCGGCTCTTCTTTAATAAATACATGTGAATTTTTATTTTTTTCTGAGTCTGCCATTGATTTTAAAGCAGTTAAACACACGAGCGGGCTAAGAGAAAACTCAGGTAACATACTTCAGCCAAGGGGGGTGTTCTATCATTTCATCCTACCCATCGATCGGTCCTAGCAAGGCTTACTGCGCACGCACATGATGATTACATCAAGATTTCAAAGGTTTGCACGTACGTGCATCATTTTATCCTTGTTGTTTATAATGTTTTAACATCTTTTTAATGTTTATTGTTTTCTTGAAGTGTGTTATCTAAATTTAGCCTAAGGTTACTGTCTGCTTGAGTGTTCCGAAAGCGTTCGTGGCAGCTCATAACCGTTGACAAAATAGCAGGGGGCGCTGTTTTATGACCACATTTACATCAAATAATCCTACCTGTGGTTTTAATGCACTTGCTGTACTACTTTCCACCAAGGTAGCACAGATCGACAGAACAGGTGTCTCACTCTGACTGAACTCGCTCAAAGCTTGATGTCATGGTAACATTTACACCAAGTTATACTCTACGCATGCGTGCAATTTTAAATCTGATGACTTGTAGTGTGCATGTAAACGGAGAGTGTTGAGTAGAGTGAGTATATAAACACCTCCGTCTTAATCTATAACTGAAATTAATTAAATCTGATTGGAGAAATCTCTGTATGTAAACGTAGCCACTGAGTAGTAGACAAGTAGGCGATTTTGGACGCGCCCTATGTTTCTGTAGATTTGAAATATATTGGCTGGGTCTCAAAACCTACTGAGCTCCTACATAGGCAGCATTTCCCGACATGTAGACTGTCCCAATTCTTACATACCTTAAACATGCTGTCTACTGAGAAACCTTATTTAGACCTGATTTTAAAGAAACATTGAGTGCTTACCCAGTCGCTAAAACAATCCCATGATGCAACACAGGCTAATCTACGAGCAGTGAAGTGGTTTTAAAATGTGAGTTATTTTGATTCTCTCTGGAGTTTTAATGTGTTTCTGGTCATATAATCACACAAAACAGTTTTTTATTATCAACTCTGTAACGAGTCCTTCACCATTTAGCAGTTTTATACTCGAGCCATTAGCATTTATGCTAGCGGATTTTTAAGCCTCGGGCTATTGTTTTGGATGCCGGCTGGTAACTTAGCAACCAGCTAAACCACCGGTGGCGTGCTGCAGTGGGCGGGAACAAGTCGTGACGCAGTCTCTCTCTAACTAGAGCGTCTCAGTAATCTGTTTTATGAGGAGAGATGAGCAGAGAACGCTGCTACTTACACAGCTGCTACCTAGACAGCCTACCTAGACACTCTCTAGGATTTGAGACACACCCATAGTGTGTTATAATGTTTAAGAGGATTTCGTCTATACTGTAAGTATTATTCAAGATTCAAGATTCAAGAGTTTTATTGTCATATGTACAGCAGAACAGACAGTTACACTGTACAATGAAATTCTTACTTTGCTGCTCCTCCATTCACCAATAGATAAGATAACAAATAAAAGAAATAAAAAATATATATACAAAATATATTATAAACAATATAAGTTGAAGTAGATAAAAATATTTTTATAGTTAAAGAATAAAAAATAAAAGTTATGTGTGCTTATAATTTGTATAGATAATAAAATAATTAAGATGTAAGTCATTTAAAGTGGTTTGGTGTGAAATTCTTTCTACAGAAACCTGTTCACAGTGGTGGTGATGGGAACCAGACGTCTGAAGAGATGAACGCCTTTAAAGCCTACATAACAGAAACTTGTTGCAGTTAAATTGTCTATATTAAGCTGATCAATGCTGGAGATGTTGTTTTGGGATAGTTCTGAGAAAAGCTTTTGGCCTAAAACACATGTGTTACAGGGGAATTCCACCACTTTTTCCAAATTTTTGCATAATTGAACTTCTGAGATATAAACAGAGTCTTTTACAGAGGTCTGTTCACAGTAGTTGTGATGGCAACCAGATGTCTTAAGCATCACATAAAGTTGTTCCTAGAAAACATCAGGTGTTTATTTAACCCTTTCCAAGCTTCTCCTTGTGGAAACAACCCAGTATTATTTCAGTTCTCATCTAATACCTGCTTTGACTGCTCAGTACTTCATTAAGCTAAATCAAGATTACTACTGAAGGAACTGAACACATTCATACAATGTCTGGGGCGTCCAGGAGAAATCTGGAACCTAACTTTGTTCTTCAAACTGGATCAAGATCTGATCTACTTCTCTCACAATAAGATATTCATGGTACTTTGTATTGTATGTATGATTATTTACATGTTCTTAAGATGTTAAGATGTCTGGTTTCACCGCCACTGTGAACAGTTCTGACTCTGTAAGTGACTCTTGTTCTGGAAAGTAAATAAATGGTTGTAATTGTGTTGTAGACATTGCGCCCCCTGGTTCCCACCAGCACCTGATAAATCAGAGTCAGTTTCTCTACAATAAACCATTTCACATCAAAGCACACTGACTGAACTATAGGTGGAGGTAGTGTGACATGTATTAAGTGGTGTAGAGCTCCGGTCATCGCCCAGGTAACAGCATGAAAACCTCCATGTACGGTACAGTTTAATGACGGGACTGGAGCTCAGAGATACTGAGCTGAAGCTGATCCGCTGATCACTGACTCTCTCCATCACTGACTCTCTCCATCACTGACTCTCTCCATCACTGACTACCTCCATTACTCTCTCCATCACTGACTCTCTCCATCACTGACTCTCTCCATCACTGACTACCTCCATTACTCTCTCCATCACTGACTCTCTCCATCACTGACTCTCTCCATCACTGACTCTCTCCATTACTCTCTCCATCACTGACTCTCTCCATCACTGACTCTCTCCATCACTGACTACCTCCATTACTCTCTCCATCACTGACTCTCTCCATCACTGACTCTCTCCATTACTCTCTCCATCACTGACTCTCTCCATCACTGACTCTCTCCATCACTGACTCTCTCCATTACTCTCTCCATCACTGACTCTCTCCATCACTGACTCTCTCCATCACTGACTACCTCCATTACTCTCTCCATCACTGACTCTCTCCATTACTCTCTCCATCACTGACTCTCTCCATCACTGACTCTCTCCATCACTGACTACCTCCATTACTCTCTCCATCACTGACTCTCTCCATCACTGACTACCTCCATTACTCTCTCCATCACTGACTCTCTCCATCACTGACTACCTCCATTACTCTCTCCATCACTGACTCTCTCCATCACTGACTACCTCCATTACTTTCTCCATCACTGACTCTCTCCATCACTCTCTCTATCACTGACTCTCTCCATTACTCTCTCCATCACTGACTCTCTCCATCACTGACTCTCTCCATCACTGACTCTCTCCATCACTGACTCTCTCCATTACTCTCTCCATCACTGACTCTCTCCATCACTGACTCTCTCCATCACTGACTACCTCCATTACTCTCTCCATCACTGACTCTCTCCATCACTGACTACCTCCATTACTCTCTCCATCACTGACTCTCTCCATCACTGACTACCTCCATTACTCTCTCCATCACTGACTCTCTCCATTACTCTCTCCATCACTGACTCTCTCCATCACTGACTCTCTCCATCACTGACTCTCTCCATCACTGACTCTCTCCATTACTCTCTCCATCACTGACTCTCTCCATCACTGACTCTCTCCATCACTGACTCTCTCCATCACTGACTACCTCCATTACTCTCTCCATCACTGACTCTCTCCATCACTGACTCTCTCCATTACTGACTCTCTCCATCACTGACTACCTCCATTACTCTCTCCATCACTGACTCTCTCCATCACTGACTACCTCCATTACTTTCTCCATCACTGACTCTCTCCATCACTCTCTCTATCACTGACTCTCTCCATTACTCTCTCCATCACTGACTCTCTCCATCACTGACTCTCTCCATCACTGACTACCTCCATTACTCTCTCCATCACTGACTCTCTCCATCACTGACTCTCTCCATTACTCTCTCCATCACTGACTCTCTCCATCACTGACTCTTTCCATCACTGACTACCTCCATTACTCTCTCCATCACTGACTCTCTCCATTACTCTCTCCATCACTGACTCTCTCCATCACTGACTCTCTCCATCACTGACTACCTCCATTACTCTTTCCATCACTGACTCTCTCCATCACTGACTACCTCCATTACTCTCTCCATCACTGACTCTCTCCATCACTGACTACCTCCATTACTCTCTCCATCACTGACTCTCTCCATCACTGACTACTTCCATTACTCTCTCCATCACTGACTACCTCCATTACTCTCTCCATCACTGACTCCCTCAGTCACTGGCTCCCTCCATTACTCTCTCCGTCCATCACTGACTCCCTCTATTACTCTCATCATCACTTACTCCCTCTATCACTGACTCTCTTTATTACTCTCATCATCACTTACTCCCTCTATCACTGACTCTCTCCATTACTCTCTCCATCACTGACTACCTCCATTACTCTCTCCATCACTGACTCTCTCCATTACTCTCTCCATCACTGACTACCTCCATTACTCTCTCCATCACTGACTACCTCCATTACTCTCTCCATCAATGACTCTCTCCATCACTGACTCTCTCCATCACTGACTCTCTCCATTACTCTCTCCATCACTGACTCTCTCCATCACTGACTACCTCCATTACTCTCTCCATCACTGACTCTCTCCATTACTCTCTCCATCACTGACTCTCTCCATCACTGACTCTCTCCATCACTGACTCTCTCCATTACTCTCTCCATCACTGACTCTCTCCATCACTGACTCTCTCCATCACTGACTCTCTCCATCACTGACTACCTCCATTACTCTCTCCATCACTGACTCTCTCCATCACTGACTCTCTCCATTACTGACTCTCTCCATCACTGACTACCTCCATTACTCTCTCCATCACTGACTCTCTCCATCACTGACTACCTCCATTACTTTCTCCATCACTGACTCTCTCCATCACTCTCTCTATCACTGACTCTCTCCATTACTGACTCTCTCCATCACTGACTCTCTCCATTACTCTCTCCATCACTGACTCTCTCCATCACTGACTACCTCCATTACTCTCTCCATCACTGACTCTCTCCATTACTCTCTCCATCACTGACTCTCTCCATCACTGACTCTCTCCATCACTGACTACCTCCATTACTCTTTCCATCACTGACTCTCTCCATCACTGACTACCTCCATTACTCTCTCCATCACTGACTCTCTCCATCACTGACTACCTCCATTACTCTCTCCATCACTGACTCCCTCTATTACTCTCTTAATCTCTCACTGCCTCTATTACTGACTCCCTCAGTCACTGGCTCCCTCCATTACTCTCTCCGTCCATCACTGACTCCCTCTATTACTCTCATCATCACTTACTCCCTCTATCACTGACTCTCTTTATTACTCTCATCATCACTTACTCCCTCTATCACTGACTCTCTCCATCACTGACTCTCTCCATTACTCTCTCCATCACTGACTACCTCCATTACTCTCTCCATCATTGACTCTCTCCATCACTGACTACCTCCATTACTCTCTCCATCAATGACTCTCTCCATCACTGACTCTCTCCATCACTGACTCTCTCCATCACTGACTCTCTCCATTACTCTCTCCATTACTCTCTCCATCACTGACTCTCTCCATCACTGACTACCTCCATTACTCTCTCCATCATTGACTCTCTCCATCACTCTCTCCATCACTGACTCCCTCCATCACTCTCTCCATCACTGGCTCCCTCTATTACTCTCATCATCACTTACTCCCTCTATCACTCTCATCATCACTTACTCCCTCTATCACTCTCTCCATCACTATCTTCATTACTCTCCCCATCACTGACTCTCTTCATCACTGACTACCTCCATTACTCTCTCCATCACTGACTCCCTCTATTACTCTCATCATCACTGACTCCCTCCATCACAGACTACCTCAGTCACTGACTACCTCCATTACTCTCTATCACTCACTCCATCTATCACTGACTCAATCCATTATTCTCTCCATCACTGACTCCCTCTATTTCTCTCCCGCCCTCCGTCACTGGCTCCTTCTCTTACTGACTCACTTTATCACTGACTCCCTCCATCCCTCTCCCCGCTGGTCTGAACTTCAGCATATTGGCTCTAGTACTCTCTCTTCAGAAGCTGAGGTAATCCCCAAGGGTTCACTCTCTCGAACGCTTATCGATCATCAATTTTTAAGCAGGGTAGTAATCCTACGCTGTCCGTCGCTCCTGCTTTCACTCCAGAAAGTCAGTCTTACGCAAGGCCGAAAGCTGATCCGCGCCGAGAGAAGCTCAGGAGGTCATGCACGTCAGAGTGGGGACATCTGCAGCCGAGTTAACAGGGTCAGAGCTCCTTCCTGCCACCACCACTGCTGGAAAACAAACAAACAAACAAACACTAAGCATAGACTAGCACGGCTGGTCATCAGCAGTGAAGGAGGTTAAGAGGCTGATCACCAGCAAAACCAGCAACAGGTTGTTCTTTTGGGTGCTGGTAAGCTGCTCAAACAGCAGGACAGTCCTGGGTGACCAGTGAAACCAGTTTTAGACCAGTATGAATGATTATTTTTTATTTCTACTGGTCTTTTCCCGGGAAGGAGAGAGTGAAGAAAGCTCCATTGTATTTGCTGAGGCTGGTGTACGCTGGTCCATCTTCACAAGCCATCAAAGCACAAGCTGGACAAACAGCTCTCCTGCTCTCCGGCGGAAGTGGTGACGAATGACACCAAAACGGGGCCACTTGACTTTTTTAGGGCCCGAGGAAATCCAGCGGTGTTTATCTAAGCCCGGCGACGCTGGATCCCTGCTGATCCGACTAAAGCTTTTAAAATATTTACACTGTTGAGTGTGTCCGTTATCGCCGCGAACGCTAGGCACACCAGCAGCTCGGCTTTATTTGCCAGGTACGTCAAAGTGAAGCATCTAATCTGCTGAGAAACGTTCCGTTCTTTGTCTTTAGGGCCGGAAAACAAGAACAATCGGCTTCAAATTCGCCTTATAATAAACTTTACTATTAAATTTCACAGCCAGTCTAAATCTCTGGTTTCAGTAGGTTTAGGTATCAGTATCCGACCAGTATGAGGAGAAAATGCTGGATTTGATTTTGGGGGGGATGCTGGGGGGTGCTCTGCTCTGATCCTGAAACAAAGCTGTCTTGAAACTGTCCTGTCGCTGGCTGTGTATTTCTTCCTGTGGGGCGTGTTAGTGCCTGGAGGGCAGTGGTGGGCTGTCGCTGGCTGTGTATGTCTTCCTGTGGGGCGTGTTAGTGCCTGGAGGGCAGTGGTGGGCTGTCGCTGGCTGTGTATTTCTTCCTGTGGGGCGTGTTAGTGCCTGGAGGGCAGTGGTGGGCTGTCGCTGGCTGTGTATGTCTTCCTGTGGGGCGTGTTAGTGCCTGGAGGGCAGTGGTGGGCTGTCGCTGGCTGTGTATGTCTTCCTGTGGGGCGTGTTAGTGCCTGGAGGGCAGTGGTGGGCTGTCGCTGGCTGTGTATTTCTTCCTGTGGGGCGTGTTAGTGCCTGGAGGGCAGTGGTGGGCTAAAGGTTAGAGATCCAGTCTCGTGACCATGAAGCTCCTGGTAAAGTTGCTGGGCCAAAAGCGCACGACTGAAGTGCCCTTGAGCAAGACACCTAACCCCCAACTGCTCCCCGGGCAGTGTGAATAGGGCTGCCCACCGCTCCGGGCAAGTGTGCTTACTGCCCCCGAGTGTGTATTTATATTGGTGTTTCACAGGCCCCTAGTGTGTATGTTCACTAGTGTGTGTATATGTAGGTGTTTCACTGCCCCCTAGTATGTTCACTAGTGTGTGTATATGTGGGTGTTTCACTTACCCCTAGTGTGTATGTTCACAAATGTGTGTGCGGGTGTTTTACTGCTCCCTAGTGTGTATGTTCACTAGTGTGTGTGCATGCATGTGTGTATGTGGGTGTTTAACTGCCCCTAGTGTGTATGTTCACTAGTGTGTGTATGTAGGTGTTTTACTGCCCCCTAGTGCGTGTGTGTGTGTGTGTGTGTGTGTTTCCCTGCCCCATAGTGCGTGTGTGTGTATGTGGGTGTTTCGCAGCCCCCTAGTGTGTATGTTCACAAATGTGTGTGCGTAGGTGTTTTACTGCCCCCTAGTGTGTATGTACACTAGTGTGTGTGTGTAGATGTGGGTGTTTCACTTACCCCTAGTGTATATGTTCCCTAGTGTGTGTATATGTGAGTGTTTCACTTCCCCCTAGTGTGTATGTTCACAAATGTGTGTGCGGGTGTTTTACTGCTCCCTAGTGTGTATGTTCACTAGTGTGTGTGCATGCATGTGTGTGCGTGGGTGTTTAACTGCCCCCTAGTGTGTATGTTCACTAGTGTGTGTATGTAGGTGTTTTACTGCCCCCTAGTGTGTATGTTCACTAGAGTGTGTATGTAGGTGTTTTACTGCCCCCTAGTGTGTGTGTGTGTGTGTATTTCCCTGCCCCATAGTGCGTGTGTGTGTGTGTGTGTTTCACAGCCCCCTAGTGTGTATGTTCACAAATGTGTGTGCGTGGGTGTTTGCCTGCCCCCTAGTGTGTATGTTCACTAGTGTGTATATGGGTGTTTCACAGCCCCCTAGTGTGTATGTTCACAAATGTGTGTGCGTGGGTGTTTGCCTGCCCCTTAGTGTGTATGTTCACTAGTGTGTATATGGGTTTTTTACTGCCCCGTAGTGTGTATGATCACTAGTGTGTATATGGGTGTTTCACAGCCCCCTAGTGTGTATGTTCACAAATGTGTGTGCGTGGGTGTTTGCCTGCCCCCTAGTGTGTATGTTCACTAGTGTGTATATGGGTGTTTCACAGCCCCCTAGTGTGTATGTTCACAAATGTGTGTGCGTGGGTGTTTGCCTGCCCCCTAGTGTGTATGTTCACTAGTGTGTATATGGGTGTTTCACAGCCCCCTAGTGTGTATGTTCACAAATGTGTGTGCGTGGGTGTTTGCCTGCCCCCTAGTGTGTATGTTCACTAGTGTGTATATGGGTTTTTCACTGCCCCCTAGTGTGTATGATCACTAGTGTGTATATGGGTTTTTCACTGCCCCCTAGTGTGTATGATCACTAGTGTGTATATGGGTTTTTCACTGCCCCCTAGTGTGTATGATCACAAGTTTGTGTGTGTGTGTATGTATGTATGTGTTTCTCTGCACGGATGGCTTATATGTGGAGGTAGGTGGCAAATAGTTCTAATTCTAATTCTAGAGTAGTCCAGTAATCTAGCTACAGAGAATTTTTCATCCAGACAGAAACATTTTCAGTCTATAGATACAATACACTGTAAATATATACACTAAACATCAAAGTAAACAGAAGTGTGTGTGTGTGTGTGTGTGTGTGTGTGAGTGTTCTGCACCATCACTTTTGTATACAGTCATAACTGCAACCTGTCGGAGCAGCTAATACTCATTAACTCATTAAAGCGTTAACTAGAAACTCCCATGAAGACCAGCTGACCATCAGATTATATACAAGAACAATTTAATTCGCCCGAGTTCTTTAAGTGCTGTTATTTTCTTATATAGTATGTTCTATAATTATTATATAATTAATTATTGCAGACGATTGAAGAGTAGAAATGAGCACTCGTGACGAACACTTCAAATGCTTGTATTTGTATGAACTAAGGCAGATGTGCACTCTTGCATCTCAAATAGTTTAATATTGAAAATGGAGTCCACCTACGTGTGGTCACATCGTATAAAGCTTCGACAGGCACTGACTAGCAACTGTGTTATGCCATGAGGAGTTAGATGTTTATAAAAAAAATATAATAATAATAATAATAATAATAATAATAATAATTATTCCAGGCTGTTTTGGATATTTAGTCTACAAACAACAGCAAATTGTTTTCTACAGTCAGAAGCATGGTTTGAAGTACAAACGGAACAGGACATTAGACAGTACTGTAGCTAATCCTGCAGGCTGACGGAGTGACCAAGGCCAGTTGTGAGCCTCGTGAAGTCATCACATGAACGAATACTGTTTTTAACCCCACTGACGGCGCGAGAGTGAGACGTGAGATGAAGAGACGTCAATTCCACGAAGGCGGCGATTGAACCCCCAGAAAGAAAGAAAATAAACAAACAAACAAACAAAAAAAACAAACAAAAACGGAAAAAAAAACCTTCCAGCGTATGTACACGTTTTTATTTAATACAAATTAAAAAGTGTTCTTGCTCTTTTGTTAATGGAGGGGAAACGGAAACAGTTCTCAAAAGAGATAACGGCGAAGTCGTCCAGCAGCGTACAATCACGGAGGGCCCCGGATGGCCGTAGTAAGAGCATAGCAGCATGGGGTGGAGCTCAGGAGCTGATTGGAGGAATTAGATCAGCTGACTCTAAGGCGTCACCAACGTCCAGATCTTCGCAGGGGCTGTCGCAGGGGTCCGCCTGCCTGGAGCTTTCCCTGTCCGATTGCTGTTGAGACTGGATCTTCAGAATGAGATCCTTGATCTCACCACGTTTAGTTTTCATCCGTTGCTGGGGGAACCAGTCCGATAAGTTCATTGGGAGGTGAAAACTTGGTAGAGGGTTCTGTTAATTCGAAAAAGACAGAAAAACAAATTCGCATTTAGAGACAAACTGAGAGTCTGTGAATAAAAATAAGCCCATTTATAAATCCTGAAGCAAATTTTTAATAACACAAACCTAACAGATTTATTATTTTTTTTTATGTGTCCAGCATAGAGGTGTAAGAAAATATTGAAATATAGAATTTTGGGATATTATGTTTGGTGATACTGTATCGATTCTCAAAAACACAGTATCGATACACAGATTACTGGCAGACAGTGAATCATTGTGTGTTGTGATTAACGTCTGACCACTAGATGGCAGTGCTGTAATCCATTTTTAGCTCCACTCCAACATTAACAAGCAGCACAAGGGCGCAATCCTATTGTAATCCTATTGCAGACCTGTTCATACAGTGGTGCATTTTAATAGTAGGACTTGAGAAATCACAATATATCACTTTGCTTGCAGTATCGCAATATACTGAACTGTATACTGAACTGTATCACAATACATATTGTATCGCCAGGTTCTTGCCAATACACAGCCTTAGTCCAGCATATGCTAAGAATGACAAACCTTTAATTCTCAGTCTTATAAACAGTCTCATACGCTTCATCCAGACCTGAATCCGATCTGAATATATACTACCGCATCCCAGTATGTGACGCTAGTTTAGACAGATTGTTTGAATTTAGGCTTCTTAAATCTACCAAAATGCATCAGTATAGATTCAACTTTGCACAATATGTATTCATGCTATTACGCCTGTTATCACAATATGCTCAGATCTGATCTGAACATATACTACCGCATCCCAATGTGTGATGTTAACAGCATTATTGATTGAATTTAAGCTTCTAAACTAAACGGCTATGGTAATGTGCTATAATACTGGTACAGCTCTGGACTCTCCGGATGTCTTCTCTTAAAATTACATTGAGGGGGCCTATTATGCACATTTGCATTGTTTCTATTTTTATTCTTGAAGCCTAGAATTAATTTACATGCTTCAGTTCTGAACAATATTTTAATATATGCTGTACATTTGTATTCATCCTCTACCTGAAATGCTTTGTTAGAGCTACTGTGTCTCATGAAGCTGATTGGTCAGCTTGCCTCCTCTGTTCTGACTGGTCCACCACCACTTTGACTCCTCATACAATGATGTTGGATCTATCAGTTTGAGCCAGAGCCTGACACTGAAAGGTAGAAGTTGGTAAGCTCCACATAATTTTGACTCAAGTCTTGTTTTTTTTGGTTCCCTTCTTATTTACCTGCATACAGTTAATAGAATATCTGCTTATAAACTAAAATGATCAAAAGTACTTACAATACAAGTCTCTATTTGGCATTTAATCGGAGCTAGGCCTGACAGGACCCAACAACACAGCGAGTTCTGGGCTGTGGTCTGGTTGATTTTTCACTTGCCTTCTAATGAATTTGTAAAATTATGAAGTATGCGTTTGTATTTTTAGTAAGCAAATACCATCAGATTCCTGGCAGGCAGTGAATCATTGTGTGTTGTGTTTACACCTCTGACCACTAGATGGCAGTGTTGTAAACCATTTTCAGCTCCACTCCACCATTAACAAGCAGCACAAGGGTGCAATGCTATTGTAAGCATTGACAAACCTGTTCATATAGTGGTGTGTTTTAATAGTAGGATTTGAAAAATAACAATATATCACTTTGTTTTCAGTATCGCAATATATTGTGATATATTGAATTGTGACCGCTGTATCACGATACGTATTGTACCGCCAGGTTCTTACTAATACACAGCCCAAATATATATATATATATATATATATATATATATATATATATATATATATATATATAGACACACACACACACACACACACCCCAATATGTATCAGTATAGATTCAACTTTGCATTGTTGCACTATTACTGCATTACTTTCACACTAAAACTGCATCACACAAGTTGATCATGTCACGACTAAACCAGTTTAACCGTACCTCGAAGAAGCTCTCGACGTACTGCAGGACGTAGACGCCGCAGTCGCTGAAGTTGTCCTGCTGAGGCACACGTGGGCTGGAGCCCTTCATCACATCCTTTCCAAAACTCCTCTTACTGCCCTTCTTCACCTCCCACTCCACCTCCAGATATCTGAGCAAAAACACAGTCATGTACCAGCACCCACTTCAAAACGTACACACTGCTATACATGAACGCAAATGATTCACAGTTGGTACATTCACATATATCCAATACAATCACTGGCCTACATATCCCTCAGGAACCTAAACCCTCACCCAGTGTTAAATAACTGTGTCAGTAAGGCAGTCCGTTCTCAGTACAAGGAAATTACTCCCTTTTCTCTCTCTCTGTACTAAATGCAGCAACAGAGTAAAACATTCATTAAGACCAATTAATCTGTGGCTAAATCACTACTTTTAGACAGTGTGGGAACCTACTCTCGCAACGTCTTCACTACGGTTGACCTTGCAGGGCCACGCAAGGAGTCCATAACGAGAATACAGGGTCTGAGAAAAGAGCAAAGCAGGTAAAGGTACCAACAAGTTCAACATATTCTTTTATATAGCAGTAAATGAGAGGATAACATAAGATATTTAATATAAAACAATGTACAATTCTACGTGTATGTGCAATAAAACATTAAAATAAACACATTCATTGAAACACCAAAACATGATTTTTATATGATTTCTGCTTTTTCTCTCTTCCTATAGGTTCTACATGCAGTAACAAACCTGGGAACACTGCTTGCGACTGTGTTTCCACCTAGTGGCGAATAACTGCACTGCAGTATATTTAATAACGAGCGTCTGTTCATACTCACTGTTTGCAGATGGTGGGTTTGGATGTCCACTCCATGCTTTCTGAAGCTCCAGTGTCATCTGCCAGTATCCCATCCTCACTGCACTCATCCTGACAGAGAGACAGTAAGACACTCAGACGCAGAGCAGTCTTTTCCAAATACATACATAATTCATAATGATGAATTCAATTCATGTGATAAACTTTCAGACGCTGCCGTTCCTATCGCTGCCACCAAGTTTCTCTAGAAAGAACATTATATATCAAACCAAGCTCACATTTTAAAGGTGCCATAGAACAGAAAACTCTATTTACACAGTCATAGTATAAAATTCAGTACATGAACCTGTCATACCGTGAACCTCAAACACTGTTTCCCCTTTAAATACAAATCCTTCATTTGCAAAAGCAGAGTTATGTAACAGTCTTGACTCAGTAATACACTATACTAACAAAAGTATTCGCTCGTCTGCCTTCACCACTGACAGCTGACTGAATACTCAGTAGTGGGGAAGTTTCACGACTGGACTTGTTGCACAAGTGGCGTCCTATCACGGTACCACACTGGAGTTCACTGAGCTCCTGAGAGTGACCCACTCTTTACTAATGTGTGTAGAAGCAGTCTGCATGACTAGGTACTTGGTTTTATACACCTGTGGCCATGAAAGTAATTGGAACACCTGAATTCAATGTTGAACTTGTATGGGTGAGTGAACACTTTTGGCAATACAGTGTATACAGACGGCCAATGTATAAATACAACAACAATGCTAGACACTTAGGAAAGTAAAGGGAGGAGCAGTTTATCTCCTTTATTATAACCCAAACAGCAACCTGCAAGTAGCAGCAATGCTGTGTTAGATGCTATTTTTATGTGAGATCATCTTAAACTGAAGGTTTCATATTAAGCATGCAGTACAGGGATAGATAGATAGATAGATAGATGGATAGATGGATAGATGGATAGATGGATGGATGGATGGATGGATGGATGGATGGATGGATGGCTGGATGGCTGGATGGATGGATGGATGGATGGATGGATGGATGGATAGACAGACAATGTTAGCTACCAGCAAGTCATATGTAGTACTGATAGTTGTAAAATGACTACCAAGCTTATTTACACAGAGGTTGGTTTTATTTCCTTGCTTTCCTGCTGTTTTCTGTAAACCAGCAAATCAGAGCAGAGCTGAACAAACAATGGTAAACAAGTCACTGCATTCTAGGACTAAATCTAAGGTGTAAAATGGGCATTTAAACCTGCATCTGGGCATTTTCAACCCTGACCAAGTCACATGCCTTCTATGTAGAACACCAGAGAAGAATTAAAAACACTAAACAAAAGCATTCTATGACACCTTTAATAATTTTATGTATTTAAAGTTTTAAAAAAAATCCTCTTTATGCTCATCCCAAAGCACATCTCTCACACACCTAGTGTAGGATTTTTAATTCAGTAACAACTTTAGGTGGTGTAGGGTAGAGGACCACAAACACACTTACATGACATGAGCTCTGGTCATCAGAGAAGGTGCCAGTGTCATCATTGCCATAACACACACTGATTCTGTGCAAAGCATCTTTAAAAACAACAAGAAACCGTTTACAGATGCAGATTTAATAATATTAATATTAATGATAACAATAATAAATCAGTCTCCTCCACACAATGGTGCCTCAGACCCTTCTGTGACTCACCTGTATAACGTGGCTGAACCTTGACCTGTCCGTTGATGCCGTGGGCGCAGTGCTCTGTTGGTTTGGGGGCACTAGGAGGCATGCTTGCAGGGTGCTCACAGAGAGCTTCTCCCTCTGCATTCACTTCAAACTGGTTGAAGGAGATGGGCTCTGTGTGAGGAGAGGGCTCCTCTTGGCTTCCTTCTCCCATGACTGAGCTCCCGAGCTGGACCGAAGGTGTGGCATTGCCCCGGGGCTGGGGCTGGAGCTGAGGCTGAGGCTGATATAAAGGGTTGGGCTCCACTTGAGACCCCTCTAGACCAGGGAAGCAGATCACTGCAAGATACCAGTGGGCTCTGCTCAATTAAAAAACAAGGAGAAACAGAGAAACAGGCTTTAGCTACACTGGCTTTATTCACAGAGCAACAAAAGCGTCGGCGAAAAGTCGAACCCAATTACTGGATGTAGTAATTCAGAAAACGATGGCTTACGACTCATTGATAGGAACGAAGATGAAGTCCTTCTGAAAGAGATCCACATGCCGCGTCCATGTTTTAACCCGGTTGTGCTTTCTCTTCTGTATCCTAAGGAAGGTGGCAAAAGACAGGTGTGTTTATGTAAGGAACCCAGAACTGAACCACAATCCTAAAAATGCTCCAACATCATTCCATTTATATTAAAGGGAACTCCAGCTGGTAATACAAGTAAGCCTTATGTGTAATGACTAAATTATTAAGACAGGTTGTTTAAAATCACTAAAAGTATCAGATTTATTAGATTTTCTGCACGTGGGTCTCCATTGTTGTATCTACTGACGTGATCAGCGGGTAGTGATGTCAAACGGTTGCAGTAACCGGCCGTCACGCTTGAGCACAGCTAGCTACTAAACATGCTACTGTTCAGTCTTTACAGTTTGAGCTAGAACACAAAATTTCTGACATCAGCGGCGACACCACACACCACGTTAGTGTAAATGGTGAACAGAGAGGGTGGAGGAGAGAGTAGACACAGTGCTGGAGTTGTTGTGAAGCTGTGTGTTGGTGTTGACGGAGAAGGAGAGTGTCTGTTAAAGGAGCTCCGCTTTCTAGCAGGAAACATTCACGCTCAGTAAACAGCTAGATACACTGAACGGGAGTGTCTCTGAGCTTCACACTCCTTTATTAGTGAAGTAGTATGTTCACTACTAAGACTGGACTTTCACCTTCAGGATCCACAAACGAGGAGAAGCAGCTGACGCTAACGCTAAACGTTCTCAGGAGAGAATCCAGCTCATGTTCTCGTTCACGGTTCTTCTCGCGGTTCTCCATAATCTGGAGCTTTTGGACTTCCTGTGTGGGGAAACTGTGGCACTGCATTGTGTTTTAGTCTACGCTTAAAACCAACAGCCTCCGTCAAGTCTCTCACCAGTGGTGGTCTACTGAACCACTCAAACTCATCCAGACTGAAGTGAGGAGAGCAGAGCGGGGGTCTTTGGGTAGCTGTGTTGGTCCACACGCTGCTTCACTAACTATTCTCCTTGTTTATGTTTGTGAAGCTGTTTAGACTAATATCAGTCTTCACACTGCCTTTCACTGAAACTACATCAACAACACAATGTACATGGTGTTCTTTAGTCTAGGTTAGTAACTAACACTCACTCCTTCGCACCACAGTCCAGTTTAGACCTGAAACCATCTGACCTCATCTACCCAGCAGGCATTACGCGTCAGTAATAATGGCTGCGTACGTATGTTAAATATTTAGAATAAAAGCGTTAATTTATAAATAAATCTGATACTTTCTGTGATTTTTTACATGTCTTAACAATTTGGAGTCATTACACCACATTAAGGCTTACAAGTCTTACCAGCCGGGGTCCCTTTAAAGAAAAGCAGACTGGGAGGAACCTACGGTAGGTTGGTTGTGTCTGTTGCATTTCGCCTCTCTCTCTGGTTGAGTCTCTTGTAGAAGAAGGAGCTGAAAACATGACTTCTGTGGGCATCTTCCTTTTTCAACTTCTCTATAAACAAATACCTGTAAAAATAAAACATAAAAAATCCTTAAGCATACTTTAAAACATTCTGAAAGGATAGAAAACCAGGCCCACCAACCACAGCCATCTTTCCCCCTCAGCAAGATTCAGTTTAGCTATGTAATTATTACTAATATACACATTGGGGTCACATTATTATGACCAGCTAGACGGACTGGGAGACCCAATAAGGTCCTGGTAGGTGGTCACAGGTATCTGGAGACATGCTAACTGCAGTGCATCCCACAGCTGCTGGAGGAAGATTCAAAGAGCCAATACAGATGCTCAGTTGGGTTCAAGTGAATTAGGGGTAGTACTTTGAAGTCTTGGTCAGCTCTTCCAACCAATTTGCATTATTTTGCTGGAAGATTCCATCCGCCCAAGAGAAGATAATCAGCATGTATGGTGTATGTGATCTGCAAGGATGGATTCAGACCCAAATCGGTTGAGGGTGCCTTCCAAATAGATGAGTGGGTCCAGAGAATGCCATAAAAACGTTACCCAGACCATAACACTGCAGCAGTCCAAAGTAGGACATGAATTATGAATCACTGAAGATCTCTATTTGTGGCCATGCTTCTATTATTTGGTCCAACTATGATGGAACAAAACTTTTGTAGATGCATTGTGGATACTTTACCAACTGCTACTGCTTATGTGCATCAACACTGTGTGTTAATCTGAACCTCAAATAAGATGCCGTTTGGTACATTTACGTTCAGCAATGTCATGTTTTTTCTGTTTTTGTTAGTCACTGCGTGTGATACGGTGCACTGTACCACCAACAGAAGCAGATTACAGATCCAGTCACTTTGCAATGCTCTCAAGTCTATGTTTCTTGTGCTGGGAATGAGGACAGTTATTGCGATACAGGGTCAATCAAGATAGAGGGCATCATGAACCTCAGTCTAACTTGGTGGTGAAAACCAAAAAACTAGTGTACATGAACATAAAAATAAAAAACCCACAAGAGTATAGTGTATACTAACTTCAAGTAAAAGTCGATGATCACATCGTTCAAGAACTCGCCATCGTTTAAACAGTGAAGGTCTTCATTTGTCACAGAGATCCCACCTTTAGCAGGAGGAGGGGGGTATACCATTAACCTAAAAAGAAATAAGGAATAAAAATAGTGTTCGTGTTAAACGCATGACAGTGCAACAGAAATCAGGTCAAATTTAGTTTAGATGCACAAACGCACTGAGCAGTTGAGCCAAGTTGTTTCAAATATGAACATTAAATATAATAAACAAAAACATCAGCATTATTATTATAATTATCATTATAATTATTATCATTATTAACCATAAAGTCATTTTTGAATTCTGCCGACCACATGGACAGTCTTTCTCTAGAATACTTGATCTGCTTCCGGATTCTGGCTTCACACAAGACTCATTTTATGGCTGAACTTTCATTGTGCTGCACTTTTTTTAAATATTTAGAATATTTTCCACACATCAAAGTACTCATCAGTCCAGCTAGAGGTACGATGATTGCGTAACAGTATTCAGTATAAATTCTATGCATTTAAATACAAATCCTGTCTTTGCAAAAGCAGAGTTATGTAACAGTTTTGTTTTATTAATACACCATAAGTATTTGCTCGTCTGCCTTCACCACTGACAGCTGACTGAATATTCAGTAGCCATGAAGGTGATTGGAATTCAATGATTTGTGTGGGTGAATGAATACTTACGTTGGCAGTCTATATACAATACAGTGTATATAGACTGCCAACATTTAACAATATACAACAACAATGCTTGACACTTAGGAAACTGAAGGGAGGAGCAGTTTCTCCTTTATCATCATTGTAACCCAAATAGCAACCGCAAAGGGGGGAGGAGTGAAATTCCTCTTTTTGGAGATGCAACACCATCTGACAGTTCAAGACGCTTGGAGGAGAACTGCAAATTTTGTTGCATCAGGTAATAGACAGTATCCAGCGATGGGGGGTGGGGGGGGGATGTCAATCACAACTACGCTGTGGGACGAATTCATGGTCCTCTAACAAGGTTGATGCTTTGTGCCACTCAAAAGGCCCAAATTAAGTAAACTAAAGATGGACTGATCAGCATTTTTGAGGCCGATACCGATAGAGGGTGGGGTATATGCCTTAGAGCCTAAATTTAAAATGAAAAAAGCTAATTAATTAAATGCAATAAAAACTGCAGTCCTTAAACGCAGACTTATTATTTTAAGTCTGTTATTTTAAACTAAATCTGTAATCATTAAATGTAGACTATTGAATTGTAGCTGCTGTTCTGTTCGTACCGGTCAGATCTGGTCTGTATGGTGTTCTGGGTTATTTGTTTTGTGTTAGCTGTGCGTTCTAGCTCTGCTGTTTGCTGATACTCACTGTATTCAGCCGTGTGCAGTGCTGTATCAGATTAGTAGAGTTAAATGTATTGGTTCCCCCATGAGAAACACTGATTTTACAAATTGTAAAACGTCCTGGATGAGTCTGCGTCACATACGGTAAAACACTGCCAGACGGACGACATGTTTTCTGTCAGCGCATGCGATGAACGGCATAAACTGTTCTTACGAGGCCGCTGCTTTAGTCAGTCTGTGGAAAATAAAAGGGTATGCATTTCCACCTAGTGGTTCAGATAGGAATTGCAGGTTGCTGGCCGGAGGGGCTTTTATGGATGGCTCCTCTTCCTGGATGAAATGCTACCTGTAAATTAGGCTCATATGTTTAACGGCATCGATTGGCTCTCGGGATCGGCTAAATTGGAGAAACATCGGCCGATCACCGATCGCATATTTAGATTTTTAAAAAATTGTCCGCTCGATCCTTCCATCTCTAAAGTAAACTGTTTAAGAAACTGAGCAGACTGATCTAGAGACGTTATGCAATATACTGTATAATCACACTCGGATATAACCGTAAGTGTAAAGGAAAGAATTTTTGGCCCAATCAGTAAAAAGAATTAAGATTTCAATTTTAACTAAAACTAGATGATATGGAGTGTCTGGTTCAACCAAAGTGGATGTTTTCCAACAGACATTTGAACTGATTCAGGTTTATGAATGTATGATCGTGTACAATGTATGACAAGCGCATCATCAGGCGGTTCTTACTTGATGACAGGGCCTGTGAACGTAGGATGCAGTTCTGCCATATCTTCATCATCGTCTTCATCGTAAAAAGAATGGAGCTGAGTAGACAGGCGTGTCCTGACCGTCGTCTCTGTTGAGGCAGTGGGTGCCGGTGTTGTCGTGTTCGCCGTTACAGCAGTAACTGCTGCCGTGGCTGTGGTGACTGAGGCTGTAACTGTCGTCCCGGCTGTTGTTGACGTTGAAGGCGAAGCTGTTTTGACTTTCTGTGCTTTTGCCTAAGATTGACAGACGATAAAGACAGTGTCATCCAAACTGATAACAATCATATCTTTGTTGTGCTTAAAACTGGTGAAACAACACTGGGGGGGCATCTCTGTTTACTTTGTGTTAGAACTTCTGATGCGTCCGCGGATACGTTGATACTAATTACAAGCAAAACAACAATGAACATATAAAATGACTAGAATAACATGTTCAGTTAGAGGGAGTCAGTAATTGGAAGAAGAGAAAAACTTGGCTTGAACAACAGAGTTACGAACACAGCACATAAAGATCAGAGTGTTGGGGGGCCGCCTTCCAAAGAAGAGGACCTGCGTCTCTGACTGAAGCTCTAAATTTAAAACATCCACCCAAACCTCCATATGTCTGCTCTTACCATTCTGTGGAGAACCAGCACCAGAGCTTCCTTATCCAGAGAAATGTCTCGGTTATGAAGCTCCGAGGAAGCAGACGTGTCGGGTGCTGGTGAGTCTATCAGTTCAGTAACTGTTTTCTGATCAGTGTCCACCGCGCTAGGCTCTCTGGACTGTAACTAACACCCACGCAGAGTGGCTCGGGCAGCTGGCTGGACTTGGGTTTAACCGGCTTTCAGAAATATAAACTCACCGTCTGTGTGTAGGAGGACACGCCCACCTTCCCACTGTGCAGGTACTGATACGCTTCAGTACTTTTATAGTTTTTCATTGTTGAACCGTCTACACCTTGCAAGGGTACAAAATAATTATAAATGTAACCTCAAGCCACCCTTTCATATCATCCACCCACAGTGTTATTAACCTCGGAGGAGACAGTGTTGTCCCATTCAAGCTTCTTACTGTCTCTCTGGTCTCCTCCCATTTACCTGTATTCATTTTGGTTAGCTGAGCGGCAGTTCTAACACAAAGGCAGAGGAAACACATGCTTGACAGTGTAGGTAGTAAGGAAGTAGACTCACTTTCTCCTTTTCTTTAGATGCTTTGTTGTACTGAACCAGTCTAACGTTGGCTTCATCAAAGGGCAGCCTGGCAGGAAAGCCTGAAAGGTTATTGTTTCGGCCAATTTCAACCAGAATGTCCTCCAAAATCATCTGCTCCTGCATCGAGAGGCCGTTTTCAAAGATCAACACGATGTACTTCTCGTCCACATCTACGAGAGAGGAAGAAGAGACGCATGTTTAAAAAGGCCGGCACGCAACGTAACCGCAAACCTGAGTCGAGTTCTGCTACTCACTGTTGCCGTTGCAGTCGTACCACAGGCCGCCGCTCTCCTGCGTCATCTGGAGCTGGGTGCGGAGGCGCTGGCACTCGCTCTCGCTGGTCTGGAAGAAGAGTACAGGCAGTTTCCTCACGCTGCACCACTCGCACTTCGTTAGCTCGGACGACCTCAGGCGAACCTTTTCCAGCACGTCCACCTCTTGACCTGCGCACAGGTTTAACAGGTTTAACCCCTCTTAGAGCCTATATATGGGCGGAGGACTGGGATTAATGTTTTCAAAGAAAGTGCAACATGAAACGTACCTTCTGTCTCAAGCTGGATGTATTCCACTGTGAACTAAAACAGAAAATATATTATTATAACACATTTAGTTTGAACAACCCGTGTGTGTCTACTGAGTGACAGATAATGTTCTGGGCCTGTTTTGACTCTTCAGCAGTGACAAACCAATGTACTAATCATACGAGACAGTATATAACTACTACAGCATCAGTAAAAACAAAAATGTGCATGGACCATCTGATGACTGACTGACTGACTGACTGCTGAAGTGTGGAATTTCGTACCATGGCCAAACTATAAGTAGCTCTTCTCATTTCCAACCGATCACTTTCTAAAAGTGAGTGGGTGCTTCCGAAATCCTTTGTATCGTGGGTACTTGAACAGTATGTACTCAGTTGTAGCAGTACGCTCGGTCAATGTGCGAGTGTTTAGTATCCACACAACCATGGACGCACTACATTCGCCATCTTACCAACGTCCTGTGACTCAAGACGTCAGACCACCACCGCTTTTCATTTTGTATGTATATGTACTCACACGGTGTCCAGCTGTAGCTTAGAGAGGAATTTAATCATTGTTTACTAGAGATGGAAAGATTTGCAATTCAGGTTGCAATTCCTATCTGAACCACTAGGGTTAATTGGAAATACATACCCTTTTCTATTTCCACAGACTGACTAAAGTGGTGGCCTCACTAGAACAGTTTGTGTTCACGGCATGTGCTGTCCGTCTGGCAGTGTTTTACCGTATGTGACGCAGACTCATCCAGGACGTTTTTAAAATTAGTAAAATCAGCGTGTCTCGTTGAGGAACCAAAGATATTTAACTCTACTAATCTGATATGACACTGCACGCAGCTGAATACAGTGAGTATCAGCAAACAGCAGAGCTAGAACGCACAGCTAGCACAAAACAAATAACCCAGAACACCATACAGACCAGATCTGACCGGTACGAACAGAACAGCAGCAACAATTCAAGATCTACATTTAATGATTACAGTTTTTCATTTAAAATAACAGAGTCTGAGTTTAATGACTTCAGTTTTGACTGCATGTATTTAATTAGTTTTTTTAGTTTTAAATTAAGGGTCTAAATGTAATGATTTGGGGATATTTGTTTGATTTACTTTGTTTATTTACTGTTAATTTAGTTAAAAATGTTATACTGTTTCATATGAGCTTGTTAAAAATGGTAATAAACCAGTTTAGACCATGTTTCATGACTTGCTTGCGCTAATAACTACATGTAGTCCTCTATCAGTATCGGCTTTCGGCCGATTGCGCTGAAAGGCCTCAAAAACCCTGATCGGTCCATCTCTCTTGTTTACCTCCGACGCAGCGCAAACTACTGTAGCGGCAGTTCACTAGCTGTAGCTACGTACACAGAGTTTTCTCCTCCGCTTTGAAACCATCCGCGTCTCCGATGGAATCATGGGACAGGACAGTGTGTTGGGCTGCATCTTAAAAATGTCTGCCGGTGCAGTACGTCATCTGGGGAGTTTTCGGGTACTGCTTGACGAACACTAAATATTCGGACACACTAGTCACTCTCGTGTACTGCTTTTGCGTACTGTTCAGAATGGAAGTACGAGATTTCGGACGCACCCACTGTTTCATTATTTTATCCCCAGGATTGAATTCAGCAAATAAACAGTACTGGGAGTGCCCAAGCTTTAGCATTACAGCTGTACACATGCAGCCTAACAGTGGGGAATCCATGACTGTGAGTAGGTATTAAATATTTTGGGGCATCAATTAGATCATACTTACAGGACAGGAACAAGATATTCATATACTGGTATTTAGGTATAAAGGAAAAACTAAAGCATCTGACTGAAGAAATAAAAAATAACAGAACAGGGAATCTTACAATGACTGGCTTTGTGACCATCCTGCGCAGACTTCCTATCCGTACGCTCCTGCACTCCAGAATAATGCTCTCCAGCTTTTGTGGCTGGCCCACCTTACGCTTTTTGGATGGAGAAGGGTCCTCACACAAGGCGTTCCCAAACTGCAAGGACATAAAACACATGCTCACGAAGTGTACAGCAAGGACAACATTCAGTAATCTCATTAACACGGTTATTTAATGAGGTTCTGGAGCCAGAAAGAAAACCCCAAACTCCAAAATCCCACATTTCTCCTGGACAGCAACAGCAATGTACAATTTACTTCAGGTTTGGCCCTCGGGACCTGCTTTTCTAAGTTCTTTTTTCAGAAGGGACTTAATAATTGTCGACTGAAGAGCCTCCTGAGACAAACCGAGCTGTGCGAAGTCTCTGGGTTCTCCAAAACTGAATCTGAGACAGTCAGGGACAAATATTCACTTTGTCTTTCATTTATACATTATCGAGCCCTTACTGGATCCTTCATGCGGTTCCTCCTGGGTGCCATGTTCCTGTGGTCCATGTCTGTGAAAAATTCACACGCCTGCTCTTCATTTTCTACCGCTCCTTTAACCGCTGCTTCCACCCTACCGCCAGAGGGCGCCGGAGACGAGTGGGCAGAGTCGGCCGGCCTCGGAGAGACGCTGTCCAGCCGGTTGACGCTGCCTGTGCTGGCATTGTCTGCCTCCTCGTCTTCGTCACTGGACAGCACGACTGCAAATATAAGCAAAGACGAAAGTTCAGGGAGCAACGGGGCGGAGCTGCATTATTACCGCCAAAGTTACGACACAAAGCAAGAATTACAAAGACAAATGTATCATTAACCATCAACATCAGCGACCACACATTGAATTTAGGGCTGTGTGTTGGCAAGAACCTGGCGATACAATATGTATCGTGATCACGATTCAATATATCGATATATACTATGATACTGCAAGCAAAGTGATATACTGCGATTTCTCAAATCCTACTATTAAAACACACCACTGTATGAACAGGTTTATCAATGCTTACAATAGCATTGCGCTCTTGTGTTGCTTGTTAATGTTGGAGTGGAGCAGAAAATGGGATTGCAGCACTGCCATCTAGTGGTCAGAGGTTTAAACACAACATACACAATTCCAGTCTGCCAGGAATCTGTGTAGTGATACTGTGATACAGTATAACAAAACATAACATCCTGATATTCAATATTTTGATATTTTCTTACACCCCTAATTAAACTGATCACAATGGCATAATCTAAAAAAATTCTTTATCCTTCAGGCACCCTAATTTGGGGGAGTTTTGTGAGATGGTGGCTCCAACGAACAAGTAAATACATAAGCATACATAATGCTCATCTGATGATGTGAACAAACACATTGATTATTAACCAAATAGGCTAAAAGGCACACCAAAGCTATGCATGTCACTTAGTTCAGAACGCCAACAAACTTCTGACAGCAGCTCAAAGTTGCTGTATAGTTTACCTCTGACCAATAGCTCCATGTTGGCTGTTTGTTTGGCAGCCACTGTCTTACATTACTAACTAACAACGCAGTATGTGTTTACATCAATTGCCGGCTGCACCGCCAACCTTCTAGCACCAAGGCTTCTGCAGAGATGGAGAGTGTTGTGATTAAAATAAACACTGGGTTAAAGAACTATACTCACTGTGACTCATTGTGAAACCGTGACACGTAAAAAACAAAGTTAGCTGAGATAGCTGAGTAGTTCAGAAGTGATTAGCTGAGTTCATTGTACAAAAAGGCTTCTTATTTGAACTTGACTGAGCTTGAACTGATGGCATGGCAAGGGAACGGGAACCGAAGACGTCAATGAGTTAGATAAGTCAACTACTCCAGCAACACTGGCTACGTTAATCGAACATATAAAATCCTCTGTTGCAGCGCTACGTCGGGATAACCTTGGTTAAACACTGCAGCGGATTTCATCGCTCCTGCTACTCACTTGGGTCGTTGAGTTCGTGCTGCTTGGCGAGAGGTAGTCTCTTGCCCTTGGCTAGCTTGGCTACGTATGTCCCAGAGTTCCCCGCCGCAGCGGTGGCCGTAGACGGCCTGCCGTTGTGTGGGAGCAGCAGGCTGCCCCGCGTGATGCGCGCCGGCGGGTTCATGACAATGTCCACCTGGGGAGAGCGCCCCCCAGAGGCGGGGCCGTAGAAGTTCTTGCTGAGCTGCATGTTAGTCGGGCCGGGGGAGGGCTGAGAGCGGATGGGGGGTCGAGGGGCCGGAGAGGACGGGACGGTGGACAGGGGGTGGGTCTCTGAAGGCAGGGGGTTCCCACAGTTGTCACACTTCGTGTGGTCTTCGCTTTGCTGGCCGCAGTTTCCACACACGGTGAAGTACTCATCTGGCTGCAGAGGCTGAGAGAGAGAGAGAGAGAGAGAGAGAGAGAGAGAGAGAGAGAGAGAGAGAGAGAGAGCGAGAGAGAGAGAGAGAGAAACAGACAGACAAAGAGAGAGAGAGAAGGAGCGAGAGTGACCGAGAAAGTGAGAGGAAGAGAGAAAAAGAGGGTGAGAGGGAGAGAGAGAAAGTGAGAGGGAGAGACAGACAGACAGAAAGAGCCAGACAAAGAGAAAGAGAGAGAAAGAGAGGGTGAGACAGACAGACAGAAAGAGAGAGAGGGAGGAGAGAGAGGCATAGAGATAGAAAGAGGCAGAGATAGAGAGAGATAGAGAGAGAGAGGCAGAGAGATAGAGAGGCAGAGAGAGAGAGAGAATAAGACAGAGAGAGAGAGAGAGGCATAGATAGACAAAAAAAAAAGAAATAGAGAGAAAGAGGCAGAGAGACAGTGAGGCAGAGAGAGGCAGAGAGATAGAGAAGAGAGAGAGGCAGAGAGATAGAGAGAATAAGACAGAGAGAGAGAGAGACAGGCATAGATAGAAAAAGACAGAAATAGAGAAAAAGAGAGACAGAGAGAGAGGCATAGAGATAGAGAGGCAGAGAGAGAGAGACAGAGATAGAGAGATAGAGAGAGAGAAAAAAGAGAGATAGAGATAAAAAGAGAGAGGCAGAGAGAGAGAGAGAGAAAGAGATAAAAAAGAGAGATAAAAAGAGAGAGAGAGAGAGAGAGAAAGAGAGAGATAGAGATAAAAAGAGTGAGAGAGAGAGAATCAATACTCTGAAAGTGTTTTAGTTGTAGGATTTTAAAGCCCTGCGCTCAGAAAAGCCTAACGTGGCACACGGTGAATGGAAGTGAGCAGCCAGTCAGATCTGGAGTGTTTGGTGCTCTAACAGTTTTCCCCACACAGTGAAACTGTTAATAACTGTTAACAGACTAAACTGCTAAAGCCTGCTCCAAACACAGCAGCAGATGTTTGCACATCCCAGCGCTGCCACTGCACTGAGGAGACGGCGGGACGTGAGTCATGTTTAGCAGATAACTGCTAATCCTGAAAATCACCATCAGGAAAATTCCTAATTGGAACACTTGTTCACTAACAACAAGCCAGAGCGTCACTACAGCATGATACATTACTGGCCTGTTGGAGTTACACAATTTTAAGGGATGAGGGGAAAAAGCCAAACTAACAAAACAGGCTTAAATAAACCTAAACAAGGTCAGAATCCTACTTAACTAATAACTTTAAAAGGTGCTGAAAATGAGAAACTCAATATTAATGATTTTGTTCTTATTCCAGTTGTCCATTTAGACTTAAATAGCGCAGCAGTTACACTCTGGGTCACGATTTAACGCAAATTAGCCGAGTTGGCAAACTCCCGCTATTGGAGATGGAACAACCTTCAAGAAACCCTACATCACAGGCTTGATATAATTAAAACATGACTTCTCGATACACAGACTGCAGTAAAACAACTTAAGCAGAAAGAAATGTTTACAAAACATTTACAACCGACACCCTGAATGTCAATTGTAAGTAATAATAATAAATAATGGACTTTCTTGCATGTTGCTTGATTCTATGGTACCTAATGTAACCTAATGTAGTTTATCAGATGAAAACTGTACTTCTCTGTAGGGCTGCACCTAAAGATTAATTTCTTAATTGATTAATCTAACTATTCTTTTTTTAATTAGTTGATTAATCTAATGACAAATGTTTAGATTATTCTAATGTTTGTTAAGAATGGATAATTTTATTATTTTGTAATGGAATTGTAACATACAAGGGGCTGTGGATTTGATGAAGCCCATGAGGAAAACGCATGGCCATTCTAGACTTACTGTATTTAAAGGTAGCTTAAACGCTCATGATCTATAAATGGTTAAAGACTAAGAGTCAACGCTCTGACTCGACTTTTAGAGGCACAAATGACACGTAGCCTACACGCCTAACACACAAGAAGTCGGACAGTTTGTGGACTATATATTTTGGCAGAGAGTCGTTTGAGAAGCAGCTACGTGTGTTTTAAAGCTCCTGCGGTATCTAGAACAGTCTTAGGTTCTACACCGGACGATTAAGAAACGGTTAGCAGTAGGGCTGTGTATTGGCAAGAACCTGGCGATACAATATATCATGATACATTACGATACTGCAAGCATATGATATATTGCGAATTTTCAAATCCTACTATTAAAACACACCACTGTATAAACAGGTGCAAATGCTTACAATAGCATTGCGTCCTTGTGCTGCTTGTTAATGTTGGAGTGGAGCTGAAAATGGATTACAACACTGCCATCTAGTGTTCAGAGTTCTAAACACTACACACAATGATCCACTTTCTGCCAGGAATCTGTGTATCGATACTGTGTTTTTGAAAATCGATACAGTATCACTGTATGAATTGATACAGTAGGTGTTCCGGTCTTGCTAGGTATTGCGTTGTCTTTTTTCTAGGTATCAGCACTGGCCCTGTGTTTAAGTATAGGCAGTGTTTGAGTATAAGAGTAGTTTGGACTTAATCCTGTTTGTACTAGATAGAGATTCATACTCCAACCGAACACTAAGCACTTTTGTAAGTCGCTCTGGATAAGAGCGTCTGCTAAATGCCATAAATGTAAATGTATCACTAAACATAATATCCCGATATTCGATATTTCAGTATTTTCTTACACCCCTAGTTAGCAATGCAACTATTCAAGTGACACTACTGAAAGAAACATGTTACACCTGTTAATGATCTTAAAATAATCTGCTAAGATAAGATAAACAGGTAAACAGGTGCTGTCCTGCTGCTGTGTTGATGAAGCTCTACGGGATGTTTGATCTTCAAGGTCTCGTGTATAGCAGTTGTACTGTTGATCATCTCCACTGTGCAGAGCTGACAGAGCACCACACTGTTGTGTTTCTGTGTGAAACACTCCCACAACTTTAGATACATGCGAGCGATTGTTTGTAACTGCAGCTTGTGCTCCGGATAAATCTATGCTTTCAGTAGAGGCGGCCACCTTAGCGACGCGTTATGCTAATCGAAGTTATTTTGTACGTACTGTCGCCCGACTTCTTTGTTTTCGCCTCAGAGCCCAGCACGCTCTGGATCGTGGTTTCAATTTCGGGCAGAAACTTTCGTTTCAGTGCAAAACTAGAAACTGTAGCTGATAATTTACCATCAATGTGGTTAATATATGTTTGTTTGTATGTAACTACTGAATTGGCTAATTATCTATCCTGATATAAGACATCAATATCTCCCAACTGATGACAGCCGAAGCTTGAAAAACAGGTTTTCGCCTTCACTGGTATTTCCATATATTTGCATCGACCCAACATATGAAAATGAACCCCATGGGTTGCAGCATAAACATTTATAAACGCTGAACTGTAAGAAACAATTAATCCCACCACGTATCTTCATCTCAACACAACAGAACCAAAAGCTGCAACAGGTGAAGAACTGCATTGTGTCCGTGTTACAAGAAACCTGCTCCTCTCTCCAGTGTACAAACCAAAGTGCTCAGAACGATCAGCTCTTCGGTGGTTAGCCTCTGTTAAACAGCGCTCACCTCTGCTGCTGCTCCGGAGGACGGAACAGTGCCAACGCCCTCAAACATTGACCGCCGTTTCTGCTGGACACACCTCTTTATGGTCAGGTTTTCTGAGTCTGCAGGACACACAAGAGAAGAAAGGACATGTAGGTTGTTTCTTCAACATGTTTCTTCACACAACAAATGACATACACCATGTTTAAACCTGAGGACTTGTAAGGTTACTGGAACAGCTGGGCATTAATGGACAATAATTTATGTTTTTCCATTTTGCCCGAGGGGCACGTCGCTTGTTTGCTCCTGGTCACAAAGCTGGCCACATGGCCAGTCACGACATTCGAATATTAAGCAGTCTGCAGTGTCTCCCAGAGCACTGTAGGAAAGAATAGCGTTTCCCTAATTCAAGGTTTGCTGTGAGCAGCCCTTTCCATTTAGCCAGCAACGACCCAAGCTCATTGTGTTATTAGTAATTAGTAACTGAATAATTAAGTTATTTTTGTCAATTAACTGATGAGTCAGAGATTCTTAAAAAGGTCAAACGATAAAAGATTAACATGTCATATGAAAACATTGCAGGAAGCCTTCAAATCTCATTAAAAATAAAAAAATACAACCTGGCAATATGTATATCGTTGCTGTCCAATGAAAAACAAGTGTCTCAAAAATTGCAAACTAAAAAACACATGTTCTAAGTCAATGGAACCAAAATTTTTTCCAAGCTATTTTGGAGCACTTCTATTCTTCCATTCATTATGAAATTTTCACAAATTGTAAACAACCATTAGCGTGTTCAAATGATGTAGAAAACTCAAAATCGACAAAAATAGAGATATGTTTTTCTATTGGACAACGACTTATATATATATATATTATATATATATATATATATATATATATCTTTCATCACAATGTCCTTTACATCGTTTGGCTCATTTACATCGTTTGCCAGACTGAAAACCAAATAAAGGGCACATGATGTGATAACACACACTGATTTTGGTAGCATTCGGCCTAGTTACAGGAGTCAAACCCTTCTCCTGTTTATTCATATGTAAAGAGACTCAGGCAGCAGCTACCAGAGCATAAAGGTTTATTTTTAACAACCACACCCAAAAGTAGACTCAAACAAGACCACACACTGGGACTTTCCAGTTCGCTCATCAAGAGAAGTAGCACAGAAAACAAGAGGTACTATAACAGGACTACCATTACACTGAACAAGGCCTGAACTCTACAACACTCTCACTAAAACAGTGGAGTCTGAACAAAATAAATAGAAATAACGACAAGCAACACACAAACCACATCTCAGTTCATTACATAAATATGTTCCTATTATAAGAAAAACCTGTAGAGATACTATTAACCTACAGCAACACAAAGATGATCAGCAAAACCAAGCAGATGTAGCTAAACCCCAAGCCTATTACTAGAGATGGACCGATCAGTGTTTTTGAGGCTGATTCCGATCGCCGATCACCTTTCAGCACGATCGGCCGATAGCTGATACTGATCGAGGGCGGGGCTATATGACACGGCAGGGCTACATGTAGTTATTAGCTCATGAAACATGGTCTAAACTGGTTTATTACCATTTTTAACGAGCTCATGTGAAACAGCATCATATTTTAAACTAAATTAACAGTAAATAAACAAAGTAAATTCAACAAATATCCCCAATACTGCAATAATTACATTTAGACCCTTAATTTAAAACTAAAAAAGATAAATATATAAATAAATACATGCAGTAAAAACTGCAGTCATTAAACACATACTCTGTTATTTAAAACAACAATCTGAAATTAAATGTAGATCTTGAATTGTTGCTGCTGTTCTGTTTGTACCGGTCAGATCTGGTCTGTAGGTGTTCTGGGTTATTTGTTTTGTGCTAGCTCTGCTGTTTGCTGATACTCACTGTATCAGATTAGTTGTGTTAAATGTCTTTAGTTCCCCCAACGAGACTCGTTGATTTTACAAATTGTAAAAACGCCCTGGATGAGTCTAAGTCACATACGGTAAACACTGCCAGACGGACAACATGGGTATGAAAACGAAAGGGTGTGTATTTCCACCTAGTGGTTCAGATAGGAATTGCAGGGATCTGCCCAGAGGGGGTTTCACAGAGGGCTCCTCTTCCTGGCTGAAACGCTAGCTGGAAATACAGAAATTATGCTCATTTGTTTAACACCATCGATCGGCTCTCAGGATCGGCTAAATTAGAGAAATATCGGCTGATCACTGATCACATATTTTGATTAAAAATAAACAGATACCGATACATAGCCCATCGATCCTTCCATCTCTGCTTATTACTACAATGATAACCACTGCATCAGCATCACTGCAACATGGAGTTAATATGGAAAACTACAATCCCATTTCCAAGGAAGTTGGGATGCTGTGCAAAGTGTTTTAAAGAAATGAAGGGCAAATAATTTAAACCCTACATTTGATTGTAAATGATGCAAATACAACAGTTTTCGATAATGTTGGAAAATGTATGGCCATTTTAAATTTGATGGCAACAACACGTTTTAAAAAAAGTTAGAACAGCATCAAAAGACCAGTATAGTCTTTTATTCTCAAAAAAATAACAACACACCTGGTAGAGCAGTTAATTAGGTTAATTAGCAGCAGGTCAGTAACATGACTGGGTATAAAAAGACTACTCAAATGAGCCTGCAAATACTGCAACAAAGGATTGGAGATTTCATTATCTGCTGTACATAACATCACTACAAGGTGCAGAGAATCCTGAGAACCCTCCGTACGCAAGGGACAAGGTCAAAAAACAATGCTGGATGGTCACTGCATTAAAAGCAGGCAGGAGTGCCTGTCGTGAAAACTCCCGGACTGGGCTCCCAAAACCATAGCCTGTGAGCAGAGTTCACTGAAGTAAAAACTCTGGCCTGCCAAGAAGAAACCACATCTAAACAGAATCCAGAATCCACTTTCTCCCGGCCTGCGCTCATTTAAGAGGCGTTGTGGCAAAGTGTCCCGTGGTCTGACTAACCGAATTCCTCCAGGCTAAAGAGGACCATCTGGCGTGTTATTGGCACGTGGTTCACAAATCAGCATCTGTGAATGCACACGGGTGCATCTGTAAAGGCACCATGAATGTGGAAAGATATATACACAGGTTCTGGAGCAACACGTGCTGCCATTCAGACGATGTCTTCAAAACAAATGTCTCAAACCAATACCAGAAATCTGTCTGCCGAATAATACTGAATAAGGTCTGCAAATAAGGAGACGGATCATTCTGTGTGTTGACTCAGAGTACAATTCTATTAAATTCAAGTCTATTTGTGTAGCACTTTTTATAACGATGTTGTCTCAAAGCAGCTTTAGAGAAGTTTTAAAAATAGACAATTACAGCATGTATTCCCCCAGTGAGCACGCCAGAGGCGACAGTGGCAAGAACACCTCCCTCAGACTGGAGGAAGAAACCTTGGGAGGAACCAAGACTCACAAGGGGAGACCCGTCCTCCTCTGGTCAAACAGTATTTACAGTTATATAAACTAAACACCAAAGAAAAGAGTCTCTGTTTGAAATCTGGATAACAAAGCTTTAGAAGCTGCACAGGTAGAGACAGTCTCTGACTGAGGCAGTCTCTGACTGAGGCAGTCTCTGACTGAGGCAGTCTCTGACTGAGTCTTTATGTAAAGTGGGCGTGAGCTGAAACAGTCCCATCCTATCTCAATGCTGGTGCATCTGGATGGCACATTGTTGTAATTGAGGGTGTAGAAGGTGTGGTTGGTGATGGGTGAGGAGGAGGCCCTGATGGTCAGTCTTCCAACAGTGTTCAACAGACAGGAGGACAGTCATTACCTCAGGAAGAGTAAAGAGAGAAAGTACTCAAGGGTTAGGTAAGCAAATTGAAACACCAGCACAAGAACAGGAGCTTTGTGAAAAGGAGCTGTGTCCCAATTCAGATGCTGCGTCCTTCAAAGGAGGCTTTCTAAACTTGTGTGTTTGATAGATTATTATTTAATAAATGTTATACCTTTGGAAGGCCTGTTCATTTCCCTTTGAGTATGTGGATTGCACCCATGAACAATTAGCCAAATCTTCTCTGCCACTGCCAAACAGCTTATTTTGCTGTCGTTGTTTGACACTTGTTTAGAGCTTCTGGTACCCCCGGGTACCTGTGAGCATGGGCAGTGGTCAGTAGATGTCTGCATGCCAAGAATCGGCCACGTTTGACTAATCTGAATAGGGCCCTTGCGATAGGGCAACTTCAAGCTGGTGTTCCGAAAAACCAAGTGGTGGCATTATTTGATCCCAAGTACCATCTCCAAGTTGAAGGCCAGGTTCCATATAACGGTGGACGTAAGAGACAGGCCGCGAAGTGGGCGTCCCAAGAAGAATGTTTCCTCACCCTGTCAGCACTGAGGTAGTCTTGTATAGTCAAAGTCTGCAGGACAATATGGTGGACAGTTCTCACGCAGCCAATCTCCAGTCTCAGTGTATGGTTCTTGCACACACTACTGAGGCTCCTGTTTGTTAAATGAATAAATAGTTAAATTGCCAATATGTTTACAATAATCCAGTCCAAACGAGTCGACGGCAGAATAAGCTGCTTGGCATCAGTGGAGAGGATCTGGCCAATTTTTTATGGGTGCAATCCACACTTAGCTCAAATGTGAGAAAAGAGCTACCAAACAAACGTTTATGAAGGCGTAACTTTCAAAGGAGACCAAACGTAGACCAAACCGAAATTGTAGACTGTCTGCTCTATGGTGGGTTTTACGTTTGGGACAGACTGGGTGCGCTGATGCGATGCAAACAGCCTGCAAACGCATCCTCTGAAGGATGCAGCCCCCTGAAACAGGACACAGTCAATGTCTATGGCCAAGCAGCTGCACATAGGCCTAAGGCGTCGGCTGGTGTGGCGTAAAGACCAGAAGAACGCCACCTACTGGAGGTTTCTGAGATTAAGTCCCTTATTATTATCAATAGGGGTTAATGTTAATACTACCACATATAAAGACAGCATGGACAATCATAAGCTTTGACTTTGTGGCAACAGCTTCCTCTTCCAGTTCGAAGAAACGCAATGCTTGTACTGAACGTACTCATAAACTTACTGGTACCTTTAAACTGAACAAAAGCAGCGAAACCAATCCGCTTTTTTAACCCCTTTAAATAATGAATCCCAGTATAAAGAACATGTAAGTCTTATGAAAGCTCCACGCAGAAACCGAGACGCAAGAGGCAAAGCCTCGCGAACCGAGAGATATGACTCACCGCTCCCGAAACGTTATTTAACCGCACATTTATAAAGACCATTTATGTATTCTATTCAGACATTGCCACGGCAACAGGACATATCTTTTGAAATCCTCTTTTCTGAGGACCGAGGTGCTGTCTGCCTGCATCTCCTTTTCTCTTCTCTATCCGTCTCTCTCGCACTCGCTCCCCTCCTGGGAGACACACCGATTAATCAGAGGCCAGCTATCCCCTCTGGCGTGCAAGAGACGCAGACACACACACACACACACCAGCATGGAGCTTTGCCTCAATCATCAGAAATGTGTGCGCACACACATACACACCCTCTTCCTCTCCGCACACGCTGCGCTATCTTGGACAGAACACAACCAAGATACACCATGTTCCTTCCTCCATTCTCTGTGTCATGCAAAAGCACATCAACTGCGAGCGAACGAACACGGCGTTCCCATTAAGCAGACGCGGCTGAGCGAGACGGAGAGGCAGCGGGCACCTGCGGGCGAAACCAGGCCACAGAAATGGATGTTCGGAGTAGGTGCCATTTTACGACAAACAAAAGCCCGGGCTTGCCATCTTATGATGATGTTAGGCAAGGACAGCAGATCCCACACCAACATAAAAGCCTGACTCTACCCGGTCCAAACCAGAACAGTCTGCCTCAAATATCACGTCATCCTTGAGCACTGGGTTCAGAGTCGGGCAGCTCCAGCCTTAATTTCCAGACAGTTCGAGCAACACCACAAGCCTGCTGTTCAAACTAGTCAATCAGATACACACCAATTATTGTATGCTAACAATCAGACTTGAAATCACTGGTCAGAACTTGATACGGGTCCAATCTTCAGCAACTGAGCAGGTCTGGTGTTCTGCTGAGACATCTACATATACAGGTTAGTTATAATACAAGTGCTCATTAAAGGTAAAGCACAAGCTAATATGAAAATATCTAACATATTACTACAGCGGAGTTTGAGATCCTAAGTCAGAAAACGTTTTACTGTTTATAAAGTCAACAAATGTGGCTTAAAAGACTGTACTTTAGCTCCGCCCACTGTTCGGAAACTGCCGTAGGCCTTACACCTTTGAAGTAGATGGTGGACAACAACGCTAGAAGATGCACCTATGGTAATGCACAATGAGAGAAAGGTGTTGTTGTGTTTGGCTGCAGTAATTGGACATACTGTGGGACCCCTAAGCACAAACTACCAAAGACCCCCAAATATCCAGAAAGTGGACTAAACCTGTCAACTTTAAAGGGGCACATTGGAAAGATCCGTCCTCTCACTCAGTCATCTGTAGATCACGTCTGAAGATTATCACAGCTACGGGACGTAGGCTTACACGACGACTGGATCTTAAGTCTGGAGCTGTTTCAACAGTATGGGCGTGTAGGAAACCAGCGAGAGGAGTTCAAGAGCCTCCGTGTACGTGGAGGTAAACCAGGTAAGCTCAGTTACTGAGCCTTCACCATTAGCTTCACTTGCTAAGTTCAGTGGCTCAAGTTATGCTAAGCTAACGTGGTTGAGTTATGAAGATTTATAGAATCGTATGAGTGCGAGTTCCACTTTCATCATATTTACTACAATAACTGTACCTCTATATCTGAGTGTAGCTGGTTGCTAGGCTGTTGTCATGAATAATGTTGGTTGTTTAGCTAGATACTGTTTACACTCAGGATGAGCTGCTGTTGTGGGTGTGGTTTGACTAAAAGTCTCAGGACTAAGTGATATGGTGGTCTAAAAGTATCAGGACTAAGAGATATGGTGGTCTATTTCTAAATTACAGCTCTTTCAAAATTCAGAAATATCAAATTCAGAAATATCATCAGAATCTGAAGAAGCAGCGCTAAAACATTCTCAGTCCCAGTCAGTCATAGTGCTGTTGTACCGCAACGCTGTTCACTGTTGTCCACCAGTGATGTCACACTGTAGCGCTCAGGGTTTTACATAAATTTTAGTAAAATCGTCTATTTTAAAGTAAATCAAGCAGTAAATTTCATTTTGAGTCATGTTTATATATTTTCAGTATCTAAAACAATGTGAAATCACCAGAGGGGTCCATAAGTGGTGCTTAGCCTTTAAGGGCAGGTTCACTAGTTCTTAAATGGACAGCTTGATTACTAAATATTCATGTGTATACCTATGTGGGTGCAATCGCTCATGAAACCAACAGGAACCACACAGGTATCACCAAGACAACCAAAACAGGACACACTCTTCTGCACAGCTGAGTAACACGAAATGCTGTGGTCTGTGGTTTAACCTTCAGCACTAGTGCAAAACCAACATCTACAGCTCCAGTTCAGTGAGAAAGTTCTGGTATGCTGGTTAGAGAAGGAGAAGCCTTCTTATGAAGTGGATGGCTGAAGGCCTTTTGGGGTCCACCCCACTCCCATGTGCTTTGGGTTGTTAATCATATGAATCATATGAATTTCAGGAAATATCAGACATACAGCGATGATTATAATCAATAAGTACCAACCAGTGACTGCAGAGAGTCGCTCTTTACCACTTTACCTTCTGAATTTTACATAGTTTCATGTGTTATTCCTTCCTTTAATAAGCCACCTGACTCCTGTTCCTGTTTCACATGAGTGGCTGTTTACCATAAATGTCAAACTTGCATGCTAACTATAGTTTGAGTATCTAAGCCTGGCTTAAAGAACACTGGCGCTATAAAACAAGTTAACTAGGATTAGGGTTTTCCAGGTTTTGTGAAATTGAAAATTAGGCTGGAACTCTGTCTAAGTTGAACATGTTTTAAGAAACAGGTCCCATCTGCCAAGAGGAAACATAAACCAAGCAAACAAAAACAAAAAAGCTATATATATTAGGGGTGTAAGAAAATATCCAAATATTGAATATCAGGATATTATGTTTGGTGATACTGTATCGATTCTCAAAAACACAGTATCGATACACAGATTCCTGGCAGACAGTGAATCAGTGTGTGTTGTGTTTAAATCTCTGACCACTAGATGGCAGTGTTTTAATCCATTTTCAGCTCCACTCCAACATTAACAAGCAGCACAAGGGCGCAATGCTATTGTAAGCATGTGCAAACCTGTTTATACAGTGGTGTGTTTTAATAGTAGGATTTGAAAAATCTCAGTATATCACTTTGCTTGCAGTATCACAATATATCGTGATATACTGAACCATGACCGCTGTATCACGATACGTATTGTATCGCCAGGTTCTTGCTAACACAACCCTAATACATATAATGAACTGATATCAGTCAACTGAAAAATTGTGTTACATATAATTATGTGTACATAATAATAATAATACATTTTATTTGTAACGCACTTTACATTTTAAGAAAATCTCAAAGTGCTACATAGTAGAAATATCTCTAAAAAGAACTACTATAATAGGAAGATCAGATCAGGGATTGTAAGTTCTGCTAAATAGAAAAGTTTTAAGTCCTTTCTTGAAACTCTCACTCGACTGTGGTGCCCTCAGATGGTCAGGTAGAGCATTCCATAAGCGAGGAGCAGCAGAACAGAAGACCCGGTCCCCCATGGTGCTGAGTTCAGTTCTAGGGGGGAGGAGGTGATTTGCGTTCATAGAACGAAGGGATCGTAATGAAGTCAGTGGGGTGAGGAGTTCTTTCAGATAGGCGGGGGCATTGCCGTAGATGCACTGGTGGGTGAGAAGGGAGATCTTATATTCGATCCTGGCAGAGATGGGAAGCCATATTATTCTTTTGGAATATTTTCTTCATGAAACCATCACAATCTGCTTTTCCTTTTCCATAATAACACTTCTTACCTCACAATACAGAAAATCATAGTCGTTAAATTAAGTATGCTAGGTTTTGCAGGTCACCATCTGAGTGCATTTAAAACAGGGCACAAAGCTATTGTGTAGCTCGCTCACACACAGGGCCACACAGATCAACAGAGCTGTAGGGGTCTCTCCAGTTAGACAGTGAAGAAAATCCCTTTTGATAGTGTGTTTAGCTTCAGAGGCCGTTAACAAAACTTCAACTCCGTGCTGCCTCTCATCATCAACGTTACAACTGTTTACTAAACATAAACCAGTCTTCATTACCAGATCACCTGTACACAATACAGTACTCCCTCCTCCTGACCGCACCACCAGGCCAGCTTTTCATTCACCAGTTTTCCTGTTTCCACCTACAGTGGTGCAGCAGGTACAAGGTGCGGAAAGGTGGAACTGTGTGCGGTCGGTAGGAGTGAGGAATGTATGGCAAACAGCTGGTGCTGTGACTGGTCACCAATAAAACAAATTTAAAACAAGAAACTGGAACAGGAAGCTCCTTCATTCTGACCACAGACGAAGGCTCACAAGCCAGCTCTGCTGTTGTTTTCCATCTTTCTGTTACTCGTCTCACAGAACCTGTGCTTCTTCGTATTAGACATATCGTAGCTGGTTAAAACATGAACATATAACAGAAGATACTGAAGATGAACGATAGGATTCACTCTCTGATCTCCATGCTTGCACTCTGTTACACCTTTTAGACTAAGGACTGTCGTCTGCCCCTGAGTGGGGGTCTCTGACAGAATATTCTAAGCTCCATCGTGCTACAGGGCTCTGCTCCTGAGGAGACCATTTAAGGACTGGTAGCCAATGAGAAGTAGAGAAGATACAACAATGGCTGAAGCCTTCTTGGTCAGAAGGGATACAAATAGAAGCAAAACAAGAGTTAACATTGGTGCTGTTTCCCTTCCAAGCCTGGTGATGCTCTTGGCGAGAAACAGGATGAAGTTTGAAGACTTGTAGAACTTGTAGACTGGTAAGAACAGTGGTAAAGACTAATGGTTAATGGTTATGCATAACCAGTGCAACCGAGCCCAGGAACATGTCCTGGTAGTGGTGTTTTTGGTTTTCTTCAAGGTTAAGTGCGATGGCTTACCTGATATTTCCGGACAGGTGAGAATAATGTTGTCTAGTTCTACTCTTTGGATTGACTGGGTAGTGAAGTCAGGTCTGTGGAAAAGAAGAGACATACACATTCACATAAAATCAAGTACACACACACACACACACACACACACACACACACTTCCCCTTTGTTAGTTTGTTATTGTTTTCAGAAGTAACATGATGGGGACGGAATTTGACTGGCCGATTCGTTTTGGACAAAACTTCCCCAAATCACACCAAACAGTCCAGATTGAACCACAATCACACAGATATTCACATCACAGACAATATGTGACAGGCACTGCACTTCACACCAATAACAACACAACGTGTGGCTAACAGGCATTTACACTAGACAGTATATATTTGGGGCAGGTTAGGGAACCAGCCTTGTGACCAGAAGGTTGCCAGAACTGACTGGACACGACTGAAGTGCCCTAGAGCAAGGCACCTTACCCCTGACTGCTCCCCTGGCGCTGTGGTTGGGCTCACAGCCCCCTAGTGTGTCTGTTCACTAGCGTGTTAATATATGTGAGCGTTTTACTGCAGAGATGCACAGATCTTGAATTTCCCTCTGAGATCAATAAATAGATATTTATCTCTCTATCTAAGGGGGTTTATTCAACTTACAAGACAGAATTTCTGTCTTGCAGGAATCATTTAGTGAGATGTGCTAAAATATCTAATTTCTGCTTTTAATTCAGCCATTCCAGAAGAAATTGCTGGATAAGCGGTCAAATCCAGCTCTGATTTCGCTGATAGCGAAATTTTCCATGCAGCTCAACTCACGCTTCTCAATCACCAGCTTCTTGTTCACATTTTCTCACTCCACCTTACATGGTGCAGCAGTTCTTCTAATGCCTCAACACCCAGAATGTACCATTTAAGGTGGCACCAAACAATCTGAACAGGATGCTGGTGCTTAAGAAGCTGACTTCCTTGTTTTCACGCGATAGACAGATAGATAGATAACACTACTGCACGCTTGCCCGGACCAGTGGGCAGCCCTATCCACAGCACCTGCTGAGCAGTCAGGGGTAAGATGCCTTGCTCAAGGGCACTTCAGTCGCGTCCAGTCAATTCATGGGATCAAACAAGCAACCTTTCCGTCACAAGGCTGGTTCTCTAACCTCCAGCCCACGACTGCTACTACTTAGCGGCAGCAGCGCATCAATCATGTGACTGAAATTCAGCTTGCAGCAGGCCAACCATAACGCGATGCATCTCTATATACTCTCGATAAGAAAGTAAAAATGAAAGCAAACCTAAAAAAAGAAATACATCTTTGAACAGCCAAGACAGCGAAAGCACTTGCAGCTGCAAACATTAATCCTGAATTCCTACATCTACAGCAGCAGAGCACACGGGCACTGAAAAGGCTACAACTTACCTTTCTTTCAAGTCAAGATTGCTTTAAACAGAAAAGGAATGTGAATAAAGGTTACACTGGGTTCAATGAGCTCTTTGCAAAAGAAAGCAGAATTATTCACGTCGACATTTAAGATGTGCATCTCAATTCTAGCATTAAAAACTGGGGTGGGGTTTTACTTTGGTAGGTGGGTACAGTCATTATTAACGGTGCTGGTTTAGGTTATAATTCTTTAACACACTGACCACTCACGTCTTAGTTTCCTGCCAAACAATAAAGGACCTCCTGAGTTTCCTTATGAACTGAGGCACTGCTGTACAAACAAAACATCATAATATTAGGGACGTAAAGATACACTACACTCTACTCACAATGCAGTGCGAGTCACGATGCTGGCCTCTCGATATGATTTTCTCACGAATTTCTTTTTTTACTAAGTCAAACCGAACACAAATTATGACTCACTAAGATTCCTTTTATTATTTATCTACAACTAAACTACAGAACGCTGTATTTTGCTTGATCTTTTCCTTAACTCAAGTGAATACGGGCTCATAAAAAGAGGTAAGACTAGTGAGATAAACAAAAGTTTTGATTAGAGATGGAAGGATCAATCGGCTATGTATCGGTATTGGCCGATTTTTAATCAAAGTATGTAATCGGTGATCCGCCGATATTTCTCCAATTTTGCCGATTGTGAGAGCTGATCGACGACGTTAAACAAATGAGCCTAATTTCTGTATTAACAGCTAGCGTTTCATCCAGGAAGAGGAGAGCCCCCTCCCTGCAATTCCTATCTGAACCACTAGGTGGAAATACATACCCTTTCATTTTCAACAGACTGACTGAAGCAGCGGCCTCACAAAAAAGGAAGTGCTGATAGAAAACTTGTCCGTCTGGCAGAGTTTTACCGTATGTGACTCAACCAGGACGTTTTTTAAATGAGTAAAATCAGTGTGTCTCGTGGGAACCAAGACAAAGATATTTAACACTACTGATCTGATACGATTATCAGTAAACAGCAGAGCTAGCACGCACAGCTAGCACAAAACAAACAACCCAGAACACCATACAGACCAGATCTGACCGGTACGAACAGAACAGCAGCAACAATTCAATATTCTACATTTAATGATTACAGATTTAGTTTAAAATAACAGAGTCTGAGTTTAATGACTGCAGTTTTTACTGCATGTATTTAATTAACTTTTTTAGTTTTAAATTAAGGGTCTAAATGTGATGATTGCAGTATTGGTGATATTTGTTTGATTTACTTTGTTTATTTACTGTTAATTTTGTTTAAAATATGCTGTTTCATATGAGCTTGTTAAAAATGGTAAAACTAGTTTAGACCATGTTTCATGACTTGCTTGCGCTAATAACTACATGTAGCCCTGCCGTGGCATATACCCCACCCTCTATCGGTATTCAATATTTGGATATTTATATATATTGTATACTGAGATTTCTGTCATGGCTGACTGTAAATTGGGTAGCTGCTCATCTCTTGTGAATCGGTAATAAACATTATAGACGTCGTGAGCAGCAAAATGGCATTACCCACCTATCACTGTAAAATTAATTCCACCCAAATAGCAACAACAAACAGAGTAAAATCTCTAGTTTATAAACAGCATACAGAAATAGAATATAATAGACATATTTTACTAACAATAAGCCAAGAAAACACTTCTCCTAATTCAGATACAGGAAAGTAACTGTGTAAATCTACATACACATCTATTCTTTCAATAGCTCAGGAGATACCACTGAGAAAGACTCATAGCAGTGAGCATGCAAAGTGCTTTACCTTTGGATTGGCTTCCTAACAGGAGTGGGGAGATGAGTGTGCTGAAACAGTCTCCCTTGAACTACCACTCCTTGAGAGGGCGCTGGACTCACGATTAAATAATTGGTTCTGTTGGGTAGTGGGGAGATTGCCATTGGGTGTGGTGCTTCACTGGAAAGCAGACGTTTAGGGTATTACATTAGGCTTAATTCTTTTAGCCACGGCTTCTTTTCCATTCCAAGTCATATACAGGGGCGTAATTCAGGCCACATCATTCCATAATTCCATCATCCAGTCTTAATCAAAATGTACAGAAATGGCAGGAGTTTATGTGAACGCAAGCAAAACCCATTCAAAAAATAATAAGCAAACGAATAAAAATTAAAAGAAAAACAATCTGATGGTTAAACAATGGCAAATCATTTAGGGCGTTTCCACACCAGCACTAGTTAGTCTGGTTAAAACAGACTCTGGTTTGTTTGGTGTGGTTCGAAACAACCGCACCAAAACCCTCGAGAGGCGGTGGTCTCGGTCCGCTTCCAAACAAACTCCGGAGCGGTTCGTTTGAGGTGAGAACATGATCTGACCTCGATCAGAACCAAGTATTAGGTGTACTCCACAAGTTTGATCTAAACATCTTCTGCAGCCAGGTGTGCTTTGCATTATGGGATGCGGCGGATGGCGTAAACAGAGAACTGGAGAACTGTAGCAGCTAACAGGGCGAGGACAATGAAGCGAGGTCTCTCTTGGACTAGCAGTGAGGGACGTTGTCTACTTGATGTTTGGAGTGAGCTGGGTGGTCTGCAGGTGGACTGTAGTTTGGTATACTATCAGATTATTATTACAGCTATGAACAGATGCTGTCTCTGCTGCTGCTCCGTGATACGCTCTACAAGAAATGTGCAGTAGTTTAGAAAACCGGATCTTCTCCCTGTGTTTACTTTCTTGCTCGCACGCCAGACAGCTCTGACCAATCAGAGGAGACAACGTGCTCACGTGGTTTGTTGGGGCGCATTTTGGTGTGTTTAGGTTTTTGTCTGTGTGAAAACAAACTTAACCGAGGAGGAAACGCTCCAAGTACACAAACTCATTAACTGATCCAGACCAGTGAAACAAACTACAGGTGTGAAAACGCCCTTATATCATACATTACCATGTTACACACATATGACAGTAGAACAATAAGGAACCAGTTTCATCAAACCAAACAAAGTGAGCTATACTGCATACAGCATGCAAAGCAATACCTGGGCTTGCCTGTTCCCATTCTGTTGAGGGGCTTGAAATGATTTGCCCGTCTTTCATAAGTCTTCATAGGCTCTGCAGGGTCAAAGTGCCTCAGAGGGGGAGCCTGCTGGGAAGGGTGGTGGGTGGGAGAGAAGAGAGAAATAAGCATGTGTGAAGAGGATACAGCTAACTCAGCTTCTGTGTTTATTTCACCTATTCAGCAAATTTGGCTGCCGTACTGCCTAAACCTGAGGAAGGAAGCTCTACGCAGCTGACAGATTCTCTCAATTCATCTGCGGCGTTCCCGCTCTCCGGCTATTAAGAATTTATCAGGTACAGCGGAACAGTGAACTAAATTTAAATGCATTCTTCATTCGTAACTGATTTTCTGTTGCCACCTCTGGGGGTTTTACCACACGTATTTTTATAAACGACACTGTTTTTTAATTTGGAGATTCGTTTTTGGTATGTGCTTAACATTTTTCTCTATATAAAACGGATGCACCAATACCACTTTTTCCTTACTGATATCAATACCGATACCAGCTATTCAGGTATCTGCTGATACAGAGTACCGATACTGATACCAACTCTGACTTAAATGCTCTATATATGGCTATAAATCCTGATATTTATAGTGTTCCACTTTTTATATGTTGTATTTCTTTATGTCTTATCCTGAAAAAGATATAATAACCTTAAAAGAACACCATTTACTGGTTGAGTAACTGCACATTAAAAAGTTTCAGAGCTATGAAAACTAAAATAAAAATAAAATAAAAATTGCCACAATGCAGAAACACGTGCAGCCATTTAGTCAATAAGCTTCATGGTATCGGCGCTCTCTATTGCCGATAACGATACTGTGTGTAAGTGCCAGTATAGGCGCTGATATGGTATCAGTGCAACACTAATATATATATATATTTTTTTTTTGTGAAACAATGCCAATTTCCGTTAGCCTGGTAGTAGGGATTTGCCTGTTAAGTTAGCATTAAGCTAATAGAGGTGACCTGCTTGTTTTGTAGCAGCTCTCTAGACGAACCACACATACCTGAAGCCTGTAACAGATATTCCAACAACTTACACTTTACTTTTACAGTTTGGCTCCTTTGGATTTCAACCCGAAGCCTCTCTCTGAATATTACTGGAGCTTGGAGATCTAGCTAAATGCCCAGCTTAGCCCATTGAGGACAGAACACAGTCCAATTCGCCCACAGCAAGAGCTTCACCACAGTCAGCGGGCAGATAAGGTTCAAAGTACCAACAAGCACAAAAATGTGAGAACAATTCCAGCAATTCCAGTCATCAAGCAGGAGCCAGAGGAGGGAGTGGAGAAAAACAAATGGGGACAGAAGGAAAGCAAAGAAAAGAAGTGTGCGAGTGAGCGTATGAGTACCTTCATCCCTTCAGGGGAAAGTTCCTGCCGACCACCCACTTGATCCATGGTCACCAGGGACGTGCTGGGAGGCAAAAAGAGGGAAGACAGACATTAATGAAACAAACCACACGGGCTGGACTCAATTTACTGCCAAACTGGGCCTGCTAGGCAAACAACTGTATAAGGAAACGTCAGCTTGGATCTAGTGGGATCGTTCTGGTCATAGCAGTAAAGGCCAGTAGTGTGTGGTCCTATAATCATGTCGACTGTTCCATGATTTAACTTTGGGTCAAAGAACACCTGGTTAAGAACTGTAGCCTGACACAAGTTGATAAACCAGCTACCTCTTTAAACAGCCTGCTGCTCTGCAAATTCAGCCAGACATAGTTCACTGTTCAATACACAGATCACCAAGACCATTTCAAGGTGTCAAGTAACAAAGTACAAATACTTCCTTACCTTACCTAAGTAGAGATTTTGGTTATTTATACTTTACCGGAGTAATTATCAGTACTTTCTACTCCTTACATTTACACTCCATTATCAGTACTTTCTTCTCCTTACATTTACACTCCATTATCAGTACTTTCTACTCCTTACATTTACACTCCATTATCTGTACTTTCTACTCCTTACATTTACACTCCATTATCTGTACTTTCTACTCCTTACATTTACAGTCCATTATCAGTACTTTCTACTCCTTACATGTTAAACATAGTCTCGTTACTCCTATTTCATTTCAGATTGTTTTCATTTATGTACATTTACATTCCAGTAAAGATTATTGATAACATGTCTTTGAAGTTTGACTTCATTACAATACTTATAGACGACTAGTCATCATATCTTCTGCTCCATGAAACACATGTTAATGTTCAGTAGTAACAGATATGCTTCTTTAATATATTTACATTGTACTAAACTACATTTATGTTCAATGGGTGTATATGAGCTGAAACAGGAAGCCTAGCGCATCCCAAATTTATCAACATTAACACTTTAATATAACATTATAGTCATTATGGCTTTTAAAAGAATGATATTTTTGAGGAGGTGGGCTAGAGCACTATAGACCCCTGTGGTGCTAAGGTTTTGTCCTTAATGGCATTACTTTTACTTTTATACTTTAAGTAGTTCTGAAAGCAGTACTTTTACACTTTTACTAGAGTAAAAAAAATTTTGAGTAGATACTTCAGCTTCTACAGAAGTATTTTTAATTCCTAGTATCTATACTTCTACCTGAGTAATAATTGTGAATACTTTTTAGGACAAAGCGTTGCTATCCTGCAGCTCTCGAGAGTGGCTAATTTGGTGTTTTAAATATGTGCGAGGAGAACCCAATACATTGTGTTAGTGTAGAGCTGAAGTTGTTGTTGACCTTCAGTCTATTTACTGGCAGTTAACTGAACTGTTATCCTACTTAATCATGCTTTAAAGCCAAGGACACAACGGCGTACCACAGCCGTTACATCACTGCATTTTGTGAGGTTCTTCGAACGCGACCGAGAAATGCGTGCTTCGTTTCTGAGACATGAAAACAACTCAACAGCGCGTCCTTCAAAAACTTCAACTAATGTACGGCTCATAGTCGACAGAAAAGAGCTGAGAATCTTCTGCAGAGTTTGCAATGAATTGTTAATTTACATGTTTTTGAATGCAAGATTTAAAAGTGTTGCGCAAAGTTATAAGTTGGTACAGTCCGCAAAAGTCATCCTGAATGTGTGTGACTAAGCACTGAACAGTAGCCTTCAAGAGCTGGTAAGGTCTTTCCTACCACAAGCCAATCTTATAATTGGCCACCCAGTGTCGGACCTGCCGGTAATGATAAAATCCAGTCTGTAGGTTTAGACTATACAAGGGCTTTTCTTTCTTGACGAATAGACTATCATGCATAGACAAAGCTTACGATTTATACTAGAGATTAGGAAGGATCGATCGGCTATGTATGCGATTGCCTGATATTTCTCCAATTTAGCCGATCCCAAGAGCCAATCGATGGCGTTAAACAATTGAGCCTAATTTCTACATTTCCAGCTAGCGTTTCATCCAGGAAAGGAGCCCTCCTTAAAACATACCACTTCATTTTGGACAGGCTGACTATAACGGTGGGCCTTGCGAGAACAGTTTAAGGCGTTCACGGCATGTGCGGATAGAAAACATGTCAGCAGTGTTTTACCGTATGTGATATAGACTCATCCAGGGCGTTCTGTAACATCAACATGTCTCGTGGGAACCAAGATAAAGACGTTAAACACTACTAATCTGATACAGCACTTGAGAGAAAACCACGCGGCTGAATACAGTGAGTATCAGCAAACAGCAGAGCTAGCACGCGCAGTTAGCACAACACAAACAACCCAGAACACCATACAGACCAGATCTGGTACGAATAGCACAGCAGCAACAGCCAAGAAGCCAATGAGGAATCACAGCCAATGTGATTGAGTTTATAGCGCTAGATAACTGTGTTTAGATCATGTTTCATGACTTGATTGCGCTAATAATTGCATGTAGCCCTGCCGTGGCATATAGCCCCGCCCTCGATCGGTATTGGCTATTGGCCGATTGCGTTGAAAGGTGATCAGCGATCTGGAATCGGCCTTGAAAACGCTGATGGGACCATCTCTAATTGATATGCTCACACTGAACAAGCTTGGTATGACTGACATGCTAAGTTCAATGCAGCACTAAACACAGTTCTGACTAGGGGTGTATATAAAAAAAACGATTATCAATTCAAATCGATCTTAATTTGAATAATCCGATATCGATTCGTATAAACCCGAGACCCCTCTCCCCAGTCTCGCGTGATCAGCCATTGTTTTTCACGCAACGAGATCTGGCTGGGGGCGCACATCAGTTAAGCATGGCTGGAGAACAAGTAAAGGCGCCCCAGAACTTTAAAGCAGATGTCTGGCTATATTTTGGATTCAGAAACCAGGACGGTATATAAACATATAAACACTAATGTTTTTAGTAATGATAAGTTGAGTGTTTCTTGTACATTTACCACATTAGTTCTCTGAAAATCTCCTTTCATATTCAAACAAAACATATTATTGTAACTGAAATATCCCTAAATGAATCCATATTGAAATGAATCGGAAATCGAATTGAATTGGGACCTTGTGAATCGGGATCGAACCGATCCGGGTAATCAGTGGCAATAACCAGCCCTAGTTTTGACTGTGGGAGCTTATTTATAAAGCATCTTTTAACGATTACAGGTATAAGAAAATGAGTGCAGCATCAGGCTGTTACCTGATACCGGTATTGCTACGGGTGCATTCCTACCCACAACCCTACGATCCTCTTTGTGCCTTGATGCTTCCGATGAACCGAAACCCATCTGCTGAGAACACAGGCCTGCTTAATGGAGTGAACAGGGTGCGCTGATAACTCAGAGGAAGCAAAGCCTGCAGCCTTCGCATCTACCTCGGCAGGAAACGGCCCCTCTCTCTACCTATCGCCATCTTAAACTGCAGCATTTGCATACCTGTCTTAATCAAGTTATCAAATATCTATTACTCAACAAGCAAGAAAGCTAAGCGTCTGCAGAGGCATTGGTGATCGCGCTGTGAAAAGCCCTGAGACTGCAGCTCTTTCTCTTATGCATGCGGAAAAGCCCGGGCCACGTACTTCCACGCTTTAGCGGGCGGAACGGTGATCTCTTCACTCTGACTTCCAAAAGAATGGAATACATCGCTCACGGTTATGAAAAGCGGGCGAGAGCAAAGCCGAGGCAGCCCCAAACGCTGAAGCAAGCTTTGGAGAAGTGCTTACTCGTTTCTTCTCTCCTCTTCACTGTCATCGGAGAGAGAAAAACTCCAGCTCTGCTTGAACCCTCCATCACTCCTGGCCTCTGATCTATCTAGAGCTTAGACAGATAAAGAAAAACACCTTACTGCACAGTGAGAGCACAGTCATGCAGACCTACAAGTTAGAGCTCACTCGATACAGCGTGCTTTACATATCAAACCAACGGTATCCAGGTAGAGAGACTGAACGCTAAACTCCAGCGGTTGTGCCTTAATTTCATGTGCATGGATTACAAATGAACAAACACAAAAAGCATGATGTCTTCTGTAAGTGAAGCACATAACATGAACCAAAGGTTTCTTTAAACACTCTCTGTTTACCACAATCAAGATACTAAGAAGGTGTGGCTGACAGTGGCTTGTGTACCAGATAGCATGACTAATGAATAGGACTGTGGTTAGATCTCATGGTGCAGCTCTCAAGGAACATTCTGCCCTAAAACTTGTTTTTAGTTGAATATATTTAATACATTTGTCAAGCAATAACATTTTGTTGCCCAGAATTGTATCTTTCAGTATCATTGGTTTGACAGACGTCACAACTTTAGACTGCTTGCATGGTTTTGTTTATCAGTGTTTTCTTTTTAACCAAAACATGCACCACATTAAGACTTTATATATTTAATAGAACCGTGTTGTATTAACTCATTACGATCGCTTGCCTAGACACTGACCCACACACTAATGAACAAAACCTCCATTAGTGTAACTCATGAACTATACAGTTCTATACAGCACCTTCCTGAAAATGGTCTTCTGGCATTGTAGTAATAGAGGAACCCACTTTGGTGCTTATAGAGACCAACATACAACACATTCTCCAATTTGAAGAATCACTTTAGCATACAAAGACTCACAGAAAACACTGAGTAAAATATTACAACTGTTCGTATGATACTAAATTTGAGTGTTGTGTCGCTGTCCAATGAAAAACAGACATCTCGATTTTTGTTGATTTTCATTTTTCTACATCATTTGAACACAACAGCTGCCATTGACATTGTCTACAATTTCCATGATTAACGGACCAGTAGAAATGCTTCAAAATCACTTGGAAAGAATTCTGGTTCCATTCAAAGTAAAGACTGTTTTTGGCCTCTCCTGTAAAGTTCCTATTTTGTCAGAAACACGGCTTAAAAACCACCAATCAAACCTATCAGAGAACTGTGTGAGTGTGGCTACTTGACTGACAGCTCTCAGACCAACGCTCCTGGAACTAAAACCACTATTCAGCTTTTATATGACAGTAGCCGGATAAATAAAGGTCACAAATGTGCCAATGAATGAACAAGCGGACAGAGGAAGCAGAGGGTAAGGGAACAGTCCAGCCGAAAAAGGGGGATGTATGAACATAAAATGGACAGACAAAGCAATGTGTGAAATAAGGAACATATATAAACAAATAAACAGGAGACGGGCAGCTAGACACGTTGTCTTGGCTTGGTAGCTGCAGCTCACTAAGGTTCTCTGAAACCGTTCTTTGTGGACAGGAAGAAAGACGTCAGCCTTGTGGTAACAGAAACGTTGATGGAAGCATTAGCAAAGATTAGGACCGCCCAAGAAACAAGGGGAAACATATCGGCCAGTTATTGGTCACTGGAACGTTATTTACTTTATCTTTATTGCTTGTTGAACCAAGTTAAACTAATCAGATAGAAAACCTCTTTAAGCTTAAAATGGTTGCCTTTACTAAAGAACGCTTAAAGAATCATCTTTTAAGTATGTAGTTTTTACCCTTTCTAAGAGAAGAAGCCAAAGTGTCTCGAGAGCCAGGTCGCCAATTTTCCAAACTTTTAGCTTAGGTTCTCTGTGACAGGTCTGTCGTTGGTCCTTTATCTCCATTGTAATGAATGCAGTTACCAGTTATATGGCTGCAGCAACGTGGCTATTAAACATGTCTACAACAAACATAAGATTATTTTGGCTGGAGAAACCCTTTAACTCATATATTGTTTATACTACAATCTTTTAATCTCTCAATGCATACACAGGTCTGAAAAGTACATAAATGGGATCAGACAGCTTTTCATTTCTGCTTTGAAACTGTGAATACACTTCTCTAAACAGTCAGCTGCTTGTTTCTTCACGATTGCTTGGTTCACTGAAGTACCAGGTAAAGCTGTCTAAAGCTAGCCCCTAAATCATACCCCCAATTTAACCCCTGACCAATATTTACCGAATGCTGGCTCAGCCGAGTCCAAGACAGCTACAGTGAGTCTATGATTGCAGCCAGACCTTACCTAACACTTACACATCGTGTATTTAAAAAGGTTGCGCTGAGAAAGTGAAAGGTTGAAGAAAGAGACTGAACAAAAACAGGAGGGTATGCACATGACGTCACTGTTGGCAGAGTCACTGTGATTATGCCCACCGAGTGGCGGAAAGGCTGAGTGGCAGCGAGAAAACACATGAACGTCTAAAAATGGGAATGAGCTGCTGTGCACACCGCACAATAGACTCAGCAAAGAATTACAAGCAATCGGGTCACACGGGGCTGCAAAAGTCAGCTTACTATTCGCCAACATTTTGTTTAAATTTTACTGTTCCTCCTTAAATGCTGCAGTAGTTATATTGTGGCATTGGAAAATTTAAACAGGAAGCTGGCACACAAGAAGCTGACTTCAGCCTCATTTGCTTGCATTAGTGCAACTCAAGCATCAAAAACATGGGTTTGCAGTTGCCAGTTTTCACCTGAATAGGTTGGTTTTTGGGGTAAAATGAGTTACACACTGTACTGGCAACTCAATAAACAAATATTTAGCATCTTAATGTTTTTATCAGCATTGACAAACATAAAAGCACAAAGGAGGGTACAGTCGTTACAGGGTTAGTTATTCTAAATAAGCCCTGATTATCTTTATGATGGGGGAAACAAGTTTAGACAGTTCTGTAGATCTTGAAGGTATACTTGGAACTGAGAGATACTAAAATGAATATTTATATATTTCATTCCCAGTTTTGCCGTTTCCCCTAATAAACACAGGCTCTTCTTCACCAATGCTTCCATCTGACTGAGGGGGCGTATTCATGTGGGACAGTGACAATGCATACCATCTACACCAACCCACATTTTCTGAATTCCTTTGTCCATCCCAAATCTAATAGTGGTTATGTCCCATAATAACAGGTTCACGGCTGAAACGGGTAATATGGTGATGATACACTACATCAAGACTAAACCAAGATATAGGTCATACTATGTCCAAAAGTTTGTGGACACCTCTTCAGCTCATGGATTATCAGCCTCTACTCCTCTAGGAAGGCTTTACAGTAGACGTGAGGTAATGTAATGGGAATGAATGGCGCTCCATCACTCACAGAGAACAGCCTAATGCTTCACACCCTTCTTGCCAATGCTTGGCCCAGGACATGCTCACCTTAAGCTTATTCTCTTAGCGATTATACAAGCTGCTAGTACACAAGTGAACATGCTGAATTCACTGATTACACCAGTATCTGGAAACTTCTGGACATGTGTTCATTAACCCCATGGTGCATTAGCACGTTTAGGTTTAGAGGGAACAACACAGCCGCCCAACTTCAACTCCACACTTAAGAGCATTAATACACCAATCAGTGAGTTAACCTGCACTTTCACTGCAAAAACAAGAGCCTATGTATGAGCTGGAACAACCATCAGCAGCATAAGCCACATGTTTCACATACTAGGGAATATATATCTACATATATCTATACATATGTATACAGACCTGAATATATATGCCTGGTTTGTTCTACTGAAGACCTCATTATGTACCCAGATGCTACATTCCACACCTTTGTGCAAACCTGACTTTATCTAACAATCCCCAACCAAACCTGCATCGCAACACAATCCCTTGGGTGAAGAGTAACTTAAGGTGGAGACCTGAATGAGCATAACATGGACTTTAGGGCTCAGTTACAAGGCAGTTACAAAGACCCAAAACTGTGGAATAATCTCCCAGTTAATGTTCGGGACTCTGACACAGTCTTAATTTTTAAGTCTAGACTGAAAACATACTTGTTTAGTGTAGCTTTTGGTAACTGATCTTCCATTTAGATAAAGGCAGGAGATCTGGGGGTTCTTGGACACAGAGGTTTATGGTAAACTGAGATGTTGCTGCTGTTGTTCCACCACTTCACACGATCATACAGGTTTGTTGACGGTGGAGTGGGGGGTCTCAAGTGTCTCAGGTTGCTCTCATGTCTATGTTAGCTTTTGGGTCTCTCCTTTTAGTTTAGGCTGTTATAGTTAGATCTGCCGGAGTCGCCAGCCACACTCTAAAATTCTTAATATTCATATTCTCTACAGTCTCACTCCCGAGCCCAACTAACTTCCTCTCTCTCTACTCTTCCTGAGGTTAAGACTGTCCTCCTGTCTGTTGAACGCTGTTAAAGAACTGACCATCAGGGCCTCCACCTCACCATCACCAGCCAGCTCTCCTGTCCATTTGTGTCAACTGCTACACCCTCAGTTACATCACTGTACACCATCCAGATGCTCCAGCATTGAGATAGGATGGGACTGTTTCAGCTCAGGCCCATTTTACATAAAGACTCAGCCAGAGACTGCCTCAGCCAGAGACTGCCTCAGCCAGAGACTGCCTCAGCCAGAGACTGCCTCTACCTGTGCAGCTTCTGAAGCTTTGCTATCCAGATTTCAAACAGAGACTCTTTTAAACTGTAAATACTGTTTGACCAGAGGAGGACGGGTCTCCCCTTGTGAGTCTGGTTCCTCCCAAGGTTTCTTCCTCCAGTTGAGGGAGTTTTTCCTCGCCACTGCTGCCTCTGGCTTGCTTACTGGGGGATATATGTTGTAACTGTCTGTTTTTAAAACTAATGTAAAGCTCCTTTGAGACAACATCGTTGTAAATTATATCGTCGTATATAAATAAACTTGACAAGAACCCACCAACAGTGGTGATCATATTTGAAGGAGATACAAAGCCTTCCCTTAAACACTATACTATAATGCATTTGTAGGAATGAGCTCTGGAAACCTGACAGTATGTGTGTAGCTAAGAAGATGTAAAGACGTGGCTGAAGTTAGCTTCTTATTTGAACCCCCCGGTCCACCTTAAATGGGGCAGCAGTTACATTCTGGCGCCAGAATGTAACTGCTGCCCCATTTAAGGTGGATCGGGGGGTTTCAAATAAGAAGCCAACTCCAGAAAGCAGCTAATCCTTCCCAACAAACTGATAGCAAGTCTGAGTTGTACTGTAACCCAACAAGCCTCGTAGACAAAGCTGTAGTTGGTTAAGCACCTACCATCGTTACATGCCCACCTAACAGCCTTCTGCACGCCGAAAACGTTCCCACCACCACATGCAATGAATGATACATCCATCTTCTACTCAACCTGCACCGATTCTGGCCTGTACGCCTCGTCAGAAAGGCACATTTGAGCACAAAACGGGACGTTTTTTGTGTCTTGCTGTGCTTGAAGGCCTCGTAACGTTAGTTAGCTTTCTTGCAGCAGCTTTAGCTTTTAGCCGTTAGCCAGCAACACACAAACAACTCACAGCCGCCCCCCCTTAAAATGGGAAGCGTGTGCTGCTGAACAAAAGACTCTTAAAATAACGACAACCAATATTAACATTATTAATAATAATGATAATAATAATAATAATAGGAATGTGTACGCTGTTGCAGCTCCAACAAGGGCGCTAAACTGCTAAGCTAGCCATGTAGCTAACTGTCCGGAATCAAAACATACATGTAAACGTGAGGTAAAATACTTATCCCTCGTTTCGCTGTGCATTTTTTAGGCCAGGCTGTGCATTTATATCGCGTCGTTCAGAGCGCAAAGCAAGAAAACAAATCAATGGTCAACCTGCTGACTGGCCATGTTTGGCAAAGCTAACGCTAACGCTAACTAGCTACACAAAATAGCCCCCTCAGTCTCAGCAGCGACGCGTGTTTTCGTCAAAACATGAGTATAAATGTTTATTGCTGGACACTGGCTAGCTGGCACACGGCTCAAGAGGCTGTGTAAGACCTTCCAGCACCGCTACTGACCTTCAATAAAAAGGCTCTTCTTGTGGGCCATGTTTATTCCATGTTGTCATCGGGTCGAGGCTGTTTTGTGTCTCTGCTGAGGGGAGAGAGATCTGTGGCCACCTCAAGCTTTGCAAGCCCAAAAAGCAGGAGGACGCAGCGTCAACAGTGGGGGAAAAAAACGGTCACTACTGTAGTTATTATACGAGCAAGCACACTTTATAATCACGACCCCCTTTTTTGTGACCTGCTCACTTACATACATACATACATACAGCGGTTTGATAAATGTGGCCAAATCTCTACATCGAATTTCGGCTGCAACTTTAATTGAGGTGCATTAACCTGGGAGCTCGGCTGCAGAGTTTGCAGCGTTGCATGTGATTGTTTTTGATAGCTGATGTGTAATTTCTTTTTTTTTTTCACTCCTATGGCTGAATCACATTAAACCTCACAGCATCTCATACATAGCGTACAGCCTCCCTACGTAAATCTAAGACTGATCAGACTCAAGGGACTCGGGTTCCCAGCTGGTCGGAGTTGATTCCCATTTAAGAGCTATTTGATCTATTTCTGGGAAGCCCACCCGTCTGTCTGTCTATCTATCTGCCTGCTGCTGCTCTTGGGCGAACACTGAGGATCTGCCTCGCTAGGTGGCTCCAAAGGAGCGAGTTTCGTTTAAACTCATTTGTAGCCCCAGTGTATGTACACAGTGGGGGAAAAATGATTGTAGTTTAGGCTTTTTTGGAGGTGTTTATTTAAGACAAGGAATGAAGGGATGAAGGAACAATGTTGGTGATGATACAGGAATGAAGGGATGAAGGAACAATGTTGGTGATGATAAAGGAATGAATGGATGAAGAAACAACGTTGGTGATGATTAAAGAAATGAAGGGATGAAGAAACAACGTTGGTGATGATTAACTGCTGATTAACTGCTAAATGCCGTAAATGTAAAGAAATGAAGGGATGAAGAAACAACGTTGGTGATGGTTAACGAAATGAAGGGATGAAAGAACAATGTTGGTGATGATAAAGGGATGAAGGAACACTGTTGGTGATAATAAAGGAATGAAGGGATAAAGGAACAGTATTGGTAATGATAAAGGAATGAAGGGACGAAGGAACACTGTTGGTGATGATAAAGGAATGAATGGATGAAGAAACAACGTTGGTGATGATTAAAGAAATGAAGGGATGAAAGAACAATGTTGGTGATGATTAACGAAATGAAGGGATGAAAGAACAATGTTGGAGATGATAAAGGAATGAAGGGATAAAGAAACTGTGTTGGTAATGATAAAGGAATGAAGGGATAAAGGAACTGTGTTGGTAATGATAAAGGAATGAAGGGATAAAGGAACTGTGTTGGTAATGATAAAGGAATGAAGGGATAAAGGAACTGTGTTGGTAATGATAAAGGAATGAAGGGATAAAGGAACAGTGTTGGTGATGATAAAGGAATGAGTGGATGAAGGAACAATGTTGATGATGATAAAGGAATGAAGGGATGAAGGAACTGTGTTGGTAATGATAAAGGAATGAGTGGATGAAGGAACAATGTTGATGACGAACAAAATAATGAACTGATTAAGGAACAACATTGGTGATTAATAAATAAATGAATGGATGAACAGTGTTGGTGATTAATAAAGGAATGAATGGAAAAAAGAACAATGTTGGGGATTGATAAAGGAATGAATGGAAAAAAGAACAGTGTTGGTGGTGATAAAGGAATGAAGGGATAAATGAACAGTGTTGGTAATGATAAAGGAATGAGTGGATGAAGGAACAATGTTGATGATGATAAAGGAATGAAGGGATGAAGGAACAGTGTTGGTGATGATAAAGGAATGACTGGGTGAAGGAATAAAGAAATGTTGATGGATAAAGGAAGGAAGGGATAAAGGCACAGTGTTGGTGATGATAAGGAATGAATGGATGAAGAAACAACGTTGATGATGAACAAAGAAATGAAGGGATGAAGGAACGGTGTTGGTGATGATAAAGGAATGAAGGGATGAAGGAACAATGTTGGTGATGATAAAGGAATGAATGGATGAAGAAACAACGTTGGTGATGATTAAAGAAATGAAGGGATGAAGAAACAACGTTGGTGATGATTAAAGAAATGAAGGGATGAAGAAACAACGTTGGTGATGATTAAAGAAATGAAGGGATGAAAGAACAGTGTTGGTGATGATAAAGGAATGAAGGGATAAAGGAACAGTGTTGGTGATGGTAAGGAATGAAGGGATGAAGGAACAGTGTTGGTGATGGTAAGGAATGAGTGGATGAAGGAACGATGTTGATGACGAACAAAATAATGAACTGATTAAGGAACAACATTGGTGATTAATAAATAAATTAATGGATGAACAGTGTTGGTGATGATAAAGAAATTAAGGGATGAAGAAGATAGATAGATAGATAGATAGATAGATAGATAGATAGATAGATAGATAGATAGATAGATAGATAGATAGATAGATAGATAGATAGATAGATAGATACTTTATTGATCCCGAAGGAAATTTAGCAGCCAGTAGCAGTTTCACCGAAAAAAAAACAACACCCAGTACAAAGAACTATAAAGAAGAATAAAGAATTCCAATAGTCAAACAGAATATATACAAGAGCATATGAAAACAAAACTATACAACCTGACTGAGGGTAAAAAGGTAGTGCAGTAATAAATTAGGTAATGTGTAAGAGAGAAAAACGTCTGTAGAGCAGCTCTGTGACAGGAACCTGCCACCGAACTTGCTCCTTTGTTCCATGAGGATGGTGTGGAGACCATCATCATCCATGATGGAGAGCAGTTTGTGCAGTGTCCTCCTCTCTGCTACCGTAGCCACAGACTCTAGCTCCACACCAACCACGGACCCCGCACGTCTGACCAGCTTGTCCAGACACATCTCGTCTCTCTTGGTGATGAACAAAAATGAAGGGATGAAGGAACAGTGTTGGTGATGATAAAGGAATGACTGGGTGAAGGAATAAAGAAATGTTGATGGATAAAGGAAGGAAGGGATGAAGGCACAGTGTTGGTGATGATAAAGGAATGAATGGATGAAGAAACAACGTTGATGATGATAAAGGAATGAAGGGATGAAGAAACAATGTTGGTGATGATGAAGGAATGAAGGGATGAAGGAACAATGTTGGTGATGTTAAAGGAATGAATGGATGAAGAAACAACGTTGGTGATGATTAAAGAAATGAAGGGATGAAGAAACAACGTTGGTGATGATTGAAGAAATTAAGGGATGAAAGAACAATGTTGGTGATGATAAAGGAATGAAGGGATAAAGGAACAGTGTTGGTAATGATAAAGGAATGAGTGGATGAAGGAACAGTGTTGGTGATGGTAAGGAATGAAAGGATGAAGGAACAGTGTTGGTAATGATAAAGGAATGAGTGGATGAAGGAACAATGTTGATGACGAACAAAATAATGAACTGATTAAGGAACAACATTGGTGATTAATAAATAAATGAATGGATGAACAGTGTTGGTGATTAATAAAGGAATGAATGGAAAAAAGAACAATGTTGGGGATTGATAAAGTAATAGGGGTGAAGGAACAATGTTGATGATGATAAAGGAACGAAGGCATGAAGTAACAATGTTGATGATGATGAAGGAATGAAGGGATGAAGAAACAATGTTGGTGATGATGAAGGAATGAAGGGATGAAGGAACAATGTTGGTGATGATAAAGTAATGAAGGTACAACGTTGGTGATGATAAAGAAATGAATGGATGAAGGAACAACATTGATGATGAATAAAGAAATAAAGGTATAAAAGAACAATGGTGGTGATAAAGGAATGAAGGGATGAAGAAACAATGTTGGTGATGATAACGGAATGAAGGGATGAAGAAACAATGTTGGTGATGATAACGGAATGAATGGATGAAGAAACAATGTTGGTGATGATAACGGAATGAAGGGATGAAGGAAAAATGTTGGTGCAGATATTACACTTTCTACATGTACATTGTGATGCAGAGAAAGAAGAATGCTCAGATTTAGGTTCTCTGAGGATTTAAGAGTGTAGTGATGTTAAGAACCAGATCATCATCTTAATGAATAACCTACCATCATGTCTCAGATCTCAACCATCCTGTAGAGAAGTGCCCAGTGCTGATCCTGAAGATCCTGGTCCTGATCATTGAAGAACAGAGTAACAAAATATACAGAATGTAAGGGGAAGCAGGTCAAGAGACGTTGGGTGATGCAAGAAGACAATGACCCAAAAGACACAAGTAAACCAACAAAAGACTAGTATTTTACAATGACAGACTGACCTTAAACCTGTTGAGATGATATGGTATGACCTGAAGAGGCCTGTGTGAGCAAGATGTTTCAGATATATTGACTAAAACATGTTTACAGGGATCCAGAATTCCTCCTCCACGTCATTTAGATCATATTTGCAGCAACAGAACACATTTGTTGGAGGTGATGCTGCTAGAGTGAACTTACAGGTTATAAAATTCAAGGGTTTGCTTACTTTCTTCTAGCCTGCACTGTGAATGTTACTCAGGGTGCCCAATAAAAGATATGAAGAGTAAGACGCTAGTGGTCAGCACTGGGTTTCCTCCGGGTACTCCGGTTTCCTCCCACAGTCCAAACACATGCATGTTAGGTTGATCGGTCACTCTAAACTGCCCGTAGGTGTGAGTGTGTTATGGCCATACGATGGACTGGCAACCTGCCCATCATCTACCCTGCCTCCGCCAAATGATGCTGGGACTGGCTCCAGCCCTCACAGTGACCCTGACTAGCGGGATAAAGCCGAAGATGGGTGTGTCTCCAAACTTAGCTGTCTACATAGACAGCATTTTACATCATAGTATTCTTACATACCTTAAACATTCTGTCTACTGAGGAACCTTATTTAGACCTGATTCTATAGAAGCATCGAACGCTTACTCAGCCGCTAAGAAAATCCCATGATGCAACACAGGCTAATCTACGAGCAGTGAAGTGGTTTTAAAATGTGAGTTATTTTGATTCTCTCTGGAGTTTTAATGTGTTTCTGGTCATATAATCACACAAAACAGTATTTTATTATCAACTCTGTAACGAGTCCTTCACCATTTAGCAGTTTTATACTCGAGCCATTAGCCTTTATGCTAGCAGATTTTTAAACCTCAGCTATTGTTTTGGATGCTGGTTGGTAACTTAGCAACCAGCTAAACCAGCGGTGGCGTGCTGCAGTGGGCGGGAACAAGCCGTGACGCAGTCTCTCTCTAACTAGAGCGTCTCAGTAATCTGTTTATGAGGAGAGATGAGGAGAGAACGCTGATACTTACACAGCTGGCCATGTAGTCAGTGCTAGTGATGGCCAGATGAAACCTCTTGAAGCGTTGAAGCTTTTTCTCCAGCTGTTTCAAAAAAAGGTTAATTACTCAAAGCTTCATGTGCACATTTCAACTAGTTGCGATGGCCTCTTGCAACAGTGTCAGCCTGGGAACAAATATATACATGAAACTCCTTCATTTCATTTTCTGTGGTTAATTTATTTGTTCTTCTGTTCTGTGTTTGATTGTGTTTCTTTTAAAAGAAAAAAAAGAAAAAAGAAAACTTGCCAGTATGATTTCAGTCAGTAAATAAATCCAATAGTACGTGAGATATTGATGTTAAAACTGTTGCAGTGGTTTTAAGAGATGGGACAGTGATTGTGGGGTGACGGTGACTTAAAATTTTATTAAGAAACAATAAATCACGGCAATACTCGAACCACGTCCTAAAGCGGCGAGGCTACAGACGTCCTCAGTGATGTCACTCACCCTTAACGAGGCAAGCCTCCATACGCACTTCACTAATGACTGTCTGGATTTCTCGACACAAGCTCCAAAGCATCGGTATCATTTGCCCATCACTAGTCAGTGCCTAGACAGGATAGATGGATAGTTCAGTTAGATTGTGTTTGTTTATAATTGAGATTTAAACAATGATAAGACCAAATGTATTAGTAATAAATGCACAAATCCAGGTAATTCCAGAGATCTTGCTTACTGCTCTTGCAACTGTAACGTAGGGTCTGTCTCAAATCCTAGTGAGTGTGTAAGTAGGCTGTCTAGGTAGCAGCTGTGTAAGTAGCAGCGTTCTCTGCTCATCTCTCCTCATAAAACAGATTACTGAGACGCTCTAGTTAGAGAGAGACTGCGTCACGGCTTGTTCTCGCCCACTGCAGTATATGACCGGTGGTTTAGCTGGTTGCTAAGCTACTGACCAGCATCCAAAACAATAGCCGAGGCTTAAAAATCTGCTAGCATAAATGCTAATGGCTCGAGTATAAAACTGCTAAATGGTGAAGGACTCGTTACAGAGTTGATAATAAAAAACTGTTTTGTGTGATTATATGACCAGAAACACATTAAAACTCCAGAGAGAATCAAAATAACTCACATTTTAAAACCACTTCACTGCTCGTAGATTAGCCTGCATTGCATCATGGGATTGCCTTAGCGGCTGAGGAAGTTGAATGCTTTTTTAAAATCAGGTCTAAATAAGGTTTCTCAGTAGACAGCATGTTTAAGGTATGTAAGAATTGGGACAGTCTACATGTCGGGAGCGCATACTATGATTTAAAATGCTGACTCACTAGGTTTTGAGACACACAGATAGTGAGACGCAACGCCCATTACCTCATCGAGTGCCTTGTTTCTAATCCCACCTATGGATATTCTGTGTAATCCAAAGGAGGTCAGATTGCTATGTCGAGTTTCGACTATTGTTTCTTCCCTGAGGTTTCCATAAATCTCCTTTGTTGCAGTGTTTTGCTGCAACAAAGTCCAAAACAAATGAGTTGAACGGAATTCAGTTGAACAGTTAAGATAACCAACACTGTGCTGCTGCTGGCGAAGTCATTCCCGCTCGTTGTCATTATTATAGAACAGCTTTTTATGTAAGTGACTACAGTTTCGAAAGCTCATCTCCAGTGTCCTCAGGCATGTGTGCTTTTGTGTAGGATACGTTGTCTATATGACTCTGCCGGAAAAAAAAGCCCCATTTACATGCATGAGTGGTATCCAGAACCTTCGTCTAGACATTACAGCTAAATTGGCACAAGTTACTCAGTTTTCAGGTGATGTTTCTTTTGAGATCGTACTTGCATAAGGAGGGAGAAGCCCAAGAAAATAAGTGATAAAAAACAAAACTGGAATGAAAACCCAGCTCGTTTCGGAGTTGCAACTTAAAGAAACAGGGCAAGCACACAAGCTGATGATCATAAAACCACTTTATTGTTATTTAGCAAAAGTAGAAGAAAGTTCAAATGTCTAGGGAATAAGTTGAGGAATCCAAAGCTCCTATAGGAGAGAGACAAAAGGGCTGTGAAGAGAGGAGCAAGCAGAGAGAAAGAGAGAGAACGCTTCTCTCCAAAGAGGGCTCAAATACCCCCAACCCCTATTACCTCCACCTGCCACCCAAGGGTGTAAGAGTGGGTTTGATATTGCGGGGGACACATTTGCTAATATGAATCAAAACCCATCCTATCCACTAAAATATTACCTATAAGTTGATTCCACTGTAGGCAAGGTAGTAAATCACTGTCTTCCTTCCTTAACACAACAATGGACTGACGGGTCTCTAAAGAAAGTTGTTTCTTTCTGGTCATTGTGAGTCGGTCAGCAAGCCATCAACTGCTGATCTTCAGATACTAAACTAACCTAGAATGTTGTTCCCTTTTATACTCACTTATTAGTAGAATGTTTTTCAGCTGTGCATCACAATTGAGCAAGAGTGTCCTAACAACCAATTAGTCCAATAACATCCTTAACTTGGATTGGTGGTCGTACCAGGAGATTTAGACAGAGGACTGAAAATTACTGATAATAGACTATATGCAGAATAAGCCTCTATACAAAAATAGACTTTAATACAAACATTTTTATTCTTTAAAAATCATCTGATACACTTACATTAATTGTGAAATGAACAATATTGTTTGTGAATTGCATGAAAATTGCATAAAATGAAATTCTAAAGTGATCCAAAACTTTTGAGCGGTAGTGTATATATATATATATATATATATATATATATATATATATATATATATATATATATATATATATATATTTATATATATGTATTTAGTGTAGTAGCAGTCTGCAGTTTGGGGCGTGTCCAGAGAGTAATGTAACTTTACGTTTCAGAGTACTTTCTGACAAAAGTTAATATAAACGTTAGCTAACCCAAACCCCTCCTAGTCTGTTACCATAACAACACATTTTACTAAAGCTATTTTATTGCAGTATATATGATCATCGTTGCTACTCATTGCTTTCATCACTGACACCTCAGTGCTGTGCGTCCTAGACACACTAGAATGATCCACCACCCTAACAATACTATCTGCTCTGTGGTGGTCCGGTGGGGGTCCTGATCATTAAAGAACAGAGTAAATAAAGTATACAGAGAATCAGATGAACTACAGTCTGTAAGTGTAGCTCCTATATGGTCAGTGGAGCTGATATACTGGACAGTGAGTGTAGATACATGAAGCTGTACCTAATAATGTGCTTTATTAGTGTATATTTAGTTGTGTGTGTATTTAGGGTTCAGCATAATTTTCATGTACATAAAATTTCCGTAAACATATATTTCTTAGGAGCATGAAGCTGAAATGAAATGACAAAATAATGTATGTTAAGGTTTCCTGACTAGACAAGACTAACATTAAAGTTAGACAGTAAGGCTGTGTCCCAAACAGCACCCACTGGAACATTACATACTGCACTACTGAAAGCACTTCTAACGCTGATGTTCTTTTTATTTATTAATTCATTTATTTATTATGTTTTATTATATTTTATTATTTTACGTATTTAGTGTAGTAGAAGTCTGCAGTTTGGGACGTGGTGAGTAATGTAACGTTACGTTTCAGAGTGCTTTAATATAAACCATAGCTAACCCAAACCCTCCTAGTCTGTTACCATAACAACACATTATACTAAAGCAGTTTCTATTGCAGTATAATTGGTTATCAGTGCTATTCATTGCTCTCATCACTGACCAAAGCTGGATCCAGGTGTTTCTGTCCATCCCTCCACTGCGAGAAGACACCTCAGTGCTGTGCGTCCTAACTACACTATGTGTTCTGTGGTGGTCCTGTGGGGGTCCTGATCATTAAAGAACAGAGTAATAAAGTATACAGAGAATCAGATGAACTACAGTCTGTAAGTGTAGCTCCTATATGGTCAGTGGAGCTGATGTACTGGACAGTGAGTGTAGATACAAGAAGCTGTACTTAATAATGTGCTTTATTAGTGTATATTTAGTTGTGTGTATATTTAGGGTTCAGCATAATTTTCATGTATACATTGATCATCGTTGCTATTCACGTGTCCCACCCAATATCAGAAACAGGTAGATTTGTCCCACCCAATAATTAAACCACAGAAAAAGCAGAAACTGTTTAAAAACATTTGATTTTAAAAGCACGTTTTGGCAGCATTCGCAATTCACGCACTATGTTTGTTGTTAGTAACAGACTCTGGTTGTTAGGTGGTCTTTTGCTTTGTTAAGGCTTGTGTTGAGATACCTGTTCAGAAATATTCAGCTTCACTGACCCGAGCTCTCGCCTCGCTGGAGTGCCGGGTAGCTCACACCAGCTTTAAACGTGAGGTCAGTGATGAGAGCAGTGAATATCAAAATATATGGCAATGAAACAGCTTTAGTATAATGTGTTGTTATGGTAACAGACTAGAAGGGTTTGGGATAGCTAACATTTATATTAACTTTAGTCAGAAAATACTCTAGAACGTGACGTTACATTACTCTCTGGCCACGCCCCAAACTGCAGACCACGGGCATAACTAGCCCTAGTCTAAATTTAAGTCCCAGCACCCCTAAAGATTAGTTATAAGATAGTAAAATATGTTTTTTCATATGCCCACAAATGTTCTATGTCACTATACATACGGGATTTACTACCTTACCAACAGTGGAATCAAATTATAGGTAATATTTAGGGGATAGGGTGGGCTTTGATTAATTTTAGCGAACGTGTCCCCCCAATGTCAATGTCAAACCCGCTCCTACGCCCTTGGCTGCACCTTATAATGTGCTTTATCAGTGTATATTTAGTTGTGTGTGTATTAAAGTTCAGCATAATTTTCATGTACATAAAAGTTTCTGGCTTTATTTGTGAAAAATGGACAACGTATACGTCTGTACGGTCCTTGTTCTTGATAGCTGCTTGAAAAGAACGGCACGTTTGAAATTTCTGATGGTCACTGACAATTACCCGGACAGCTCTGAAGCAAGCAGTAAAAAGAGGTCCATTTTTATCTAAACGTATTTACAAAATCGCTACAAAACGCAGTGAAATGAAACACTTTCCGGTCGAGTACGAGTCAAGAGAGTTCAAGCGCTCGTTAACAGAAATGCCCCCTGTTCTGCCAAAGGATGTGACCTTTGAATGCAATAGCGTATCACTTTCTATACGTTGTCATCCAGCAGAATGGAATAAGTAACAGAGAAAGAAAGTCGAGGTTACTCCAAAGAAAGATAAGACACCTGAGATGCTGCCAAGGCTACAATAAGAGTGTCAGTCATTATTTCAGAGTTATTATTTCTATATAAGGCTCGCATGACGTTAAAGAGGGTAAACATGGACCTTCACTCTACTATCATTCTCTAAACAGAGATTATTATTATTAATAGATACAATGAGTGGACAAACATGAGTGTTCGGTTGGTGTGCCAGGGTTCGGTGTTGGGGAGGATCTAGATCAGGGGTGCCCAAATTGTTGTCCTGGGTGCAATGTTTGCCAAATCCATATCTACAAATCAAGAAGGTATTCACAAGAAGATGGTTCTTTCTGGGTTATTTAGCAGAGACAGTCGCTCTACATAGAACCATGCGGTTTAAGTGTTCACAGTTTCATGTAGAACTAGAGATGGAAGGATCGATCAGCTATGTATCGGTATTAGACGATTTTTAATCAAAATATGTGATCGGCCGATATTTCTCCAATTTAACCGATCCCAAGAGCCGATCAATGGCATTAAACAAATGAGCTTAATTTCCAGTCAGGTTGCAGTTCCTATCTGAACCACTAAGTGGAAACACATACCCTTTCATTTTCCACAGACTGACTAAAGCAGCGGCCTCGCGAGAACAGTTGCGTTCTCGGCACGTCTGGCAGTTTGTTGCCGTGGGTGACACAGACTCATTCAGGACGTTTACAAACAGAACAGCAGCAACAATTCAATATTCTACATTAAATGATTACAGTTTTAGTTTAAAATAACAGAGTCTGCGTTTAATGACTGCAGTTTTTACTGAATTTATTTAATTAGCTTTTTTTATTTTAAATTAAGGGTCTAAATGTAATGATTACAGTTTTGGGGATATTTGTTTGATTAACTTTGTTTATTTACTGATAATTTAGTTAAAAATATTATGATGTTTTACGTGATCTGGTTAAAAATGGTAATAAACCAGTTTAGATCATGTTTCATGACTTGCTTGCGCTAATAACTACATGTAGCCCTGCCGTGGCTTATAGCCCACCCACTATCGGTATCGGCCGATCGAACTGAAAGGTGATCGGCGATCGGAATCAGCCTCAAAAACGCTGATCGATCCATCTCTATATAGAACCATGTTTAGAAGAACAATTAAGTTACTTACAGTAACAGTACATCATAGCTGTCCATAAGTATATCCAAAATAGCAACTTTACAGGAGAAGCCAAAAACGGTCATCACTTTCAATGGAAGTCAATGGAACCAGATATTTTCTCCAAGCTATTTTGGAGCATTTCTATTGGTCCATTCATCATAAACATGTCCCACAATGTAAACGGCAGCTGCCGCATTTAATTGATGTAGAAAAATAGAAATTGACAGAAATGAAGATTTATTTTTTTTCACTGGACAGTGATGATATATTTGTTCTCTCTTTAAGGGCCACACAGCCTCGGTCCAGGACGTCTGCTCCTCTACTCCCTCAAGATCAACAGGCTTGTCAGAACACGTGAAGGACGACCTCAGTGTTTGTGTTTGTTTGTTTGTTTGTTTTTGTCTGATTAAGGCAATAATATGAGAATAAAACCCACAACCATGTAAACGTGGAATAAGGACGTTTGACACGTTAAAACTGAGATACAGATGAGGTTACTGAGGTTACTGGGGTACAGATGAGGTTACTGGGGTACAGATGAGGTTACTGAGGTTACTGGGGTACAGATGAGGTTACTGGGGTACAGATGAGGTTACTGGGGTACAGATGAGGTTACTGAGGTTACTGGGGTACAGATGAGGTTACTGGGGTACAGATGAGGTTACTGGGGTACAGATGAGGTTACTGAGATACAGATGAGGTTACTGAGGTACAGATGAGGTTACTGGGGTACAGATGAGGTTACTGAGGTACAGATGAGGTTACTGGGGTACAGATGAGGTTACTGGGGTACAGATGAGGTTACTGGGGTACAGATGAGGTTACTGAGGTTACTGGGGTACAGATGAGGTTACTGAGGTACAGATGAGGTTACTGAAGTACAGATGAGGTTACTGGGGTACAGATGAGGTTACTGGGGTACAGATGAGGTTACTGAGGTACAGATGAGGTTACTGAGGTACAGATGTGGTTACTGGGGTACAGATGAGGTTACTGGGGTACAGATGAGGTTACTGAGGTACAGATGAGGTTACTGGGGTACAGATGAGGTTACTGAGGTACAGATGAGGTTACTGAGGTACAGATGAGGTTACTGGGGTACAGATGAGGTTACTGAGGTACAGATGAGGTTACTGGGGTACAGATGAGGTTACTGGGGTACAGATGAGGTTACTGAGGTACAGATGAGGTTACTGGGGTACAGATGAGGTTACTGAGGTAGAGATGTTGTTACTGAGGTACAGATGTTGTTACTGGGGTACAGATGTTGTTACTGAGGTACAGATGTTGTTACTGGGGTACAGATGAGGTTACTGAGGTACAGATGAGGTTACTGGGGTACAGATGAGGTTACTGAAGTACAAATGAGGTTACTGAGGTACAGATGAGGTTACTGGGGTACAGATGAGGTTACTGAGATACAGATGTTGTTACTGGGGTACAGATGAGGTTACTGAAGTACAGATGAGGTTACTGGGGTACAGATGTTGTTACTGAGGTACAGATGAGGTTACTGGGGTACAGATGAGGTTACTGAGGTACAGATGAGGTTACTGGGGTACAGATGAGGTTACTGGGGTACAGATGAGGTTACTGAGGTACAGATGAGGTTACTGGGGTACAGATGAGGTTACTGGGGTACAGATGTTGTTACTGGGGTACAGATGAGGTTACTGGGGTACAGATGAGGTTACTGAGGTACAGATGAGGTTACTGGGGTACAGATGAGGTTACTGGGGTACAGATGAGGTTACTGAGGTACAGATGAGGTTACTGGGGTACAGATGAGGTTACTGAGGTACAGATGTTGTTACTGGGGTACAGATGAGGTTACTGGGGTACAGATGAGGTTACTGGGGTACAGATGAGGTTACTGAGGTACAGATGAGGTTACTGGGGTACAGATGTGGTTACTGAAGTACAGATGAGGTTACTGAGGTACAGATGAGGTTACTGGGGTACAGATGTTGTTACTGGGGTACAGATGAGGTTACTGGGGTACAGATGAGGTTACTGAGGTACAGATGAGGTTACTGGGGTACAGATGTGGTTACTGAGGTACAGATGAGGTTACTGAGGTACAGATGTGGTTACTGGGGTACAGATGAGGTTACTGAGGTACAGATGAGGTTACTGGGGTACAGATGTTGTTACTGGGGTACAGATGAGGTTACTGGGGTACAGATGTGGTTACTGAAGTACAGATGAGGTTACTGAGGTACAGATGAGGTTACTGGGGTACAGATGTTGTTACTGGGGTACAGATGAGGTTACTGGGGTACAGATGTGGTTACTGAAGTACAGATGAGGTTACTGAGGTACAGATGAGGTTACTGGGGTACAGATGAGGTTACTGGGGTACAGATGAGGTTACTGAGGTACAGATGAGGTTACTGGGGTACAGATGAGGTTACTGAAGTACAGATGTGGTTACTGAGGTACAGATGAGGTTACTGGGGTACAGATGAGGTTACTGAAGTACAGATGAGGTTACTGGGGTACAGATGAGGTTACTGAGATACAGCTGAGGTTACTGAGGTACAGATGAGGTTACTGAGGTACAGATGAGGTTACTGAGATACAGATGAGGTTACTGAAGTACAGATGAGGTTACTGGGGTACAGATGAGGTTACTGGGGTACAGATGAGGTTACTGAGGTACAGATGAGGTTACTGAGATACAGATGAGGTTACTGAAGTACAGATGAGGTTACTGAGATACAGATGAGGTTACTGAGATACAGATGCGTAAACTGGGGTACAGATGAGGTTACTGAGGTACAGATGAGGTTACTGGGGTACAGATGAGGTTACTGAGGTACAGATGAGGTTACTGAGGTACAGATGAGGTTACTGGGGTACAGATGAGGTTACTGAGATACAGATGAGGTTACTGGGGTACAGATGAGGTTACTGGGGTACAGATGAGGTTACTGAGGTACAGATGAGGTTACTGGGGTAGAGATGAGGTTACTGGGGTACAGATGAGGTTACTGGGGTACAGATGAGGTTACTGGGGTACAGATGAGGTTACTGAGGTACAGATGAGGTTACTGGCGTACAGATGAGGTTACTGAGGTACAGATGAGGTTACTGAGGTACAGATGAGGTTACTGTGGTAGAGATGAGGTTACTGGGGTACAGATGAGGTTACTGGGGTACAGATGAGGTTACTGAGATACAGATGAGGTTACTGAGGTACAGATGAGGTTACTGAGGTACAGATGAGGTTACTAGGGTACAGATGAGGTTACTGGGGTACAGATGACGTTACTGAGATACAGATGAGGTTACTGGGGTACAGATGAGGTTACTGGGGTACAGATGTGGTTACTGGGGTACAGATGAGGTTACTGGGGTACAGATGAGGTTACTGAGGTACAGATGAGGTTACTGGGGTATAGATGAGGTTACTGAGGTACCGATGAGGTTACTGAGGTACAGATGTGGTTACTGGGGTACAGATGAGGTTACTGGGGTACAGATGAGGTTACTGAGGTACAGATGAGGTTACTGGGGTACAGATGAGGTTACTGAGGTACAGATGAGGTTACTGAGGTACAGATGAGGTTACTGGGGTACAGATGAGGTTACTGAGGTACAGATGAGGTTACTGGGGTACAGATGAGGTTACTGAGGTACAGATGAGGTTACTGAGGTACAGATGAGGTTACTGGGGTACAGATGAGGTTACTGAGGTACAGATGTGGTTACTGAAGTACAGATGAGGTTACTGAGGTACAGATGAGGTTACTGGGGTACAGATGTTGTTACTGGGGTACAGATGAGGTTACTGGGGTACAGATGTGGTTACTGAAGTACAGATGAGGTTACTGAGGTACAGATGAGGTTACTGGGGTACAGATGAGGTTACTGGGGTACAGATGAGGTTACTGAGGTACAGATGAGGTTACTGGGGTACAGATGAGGTTACTGAAGTACAGATGTGGTTACTGAGGTACAGATGAGGTTACTGGGGTACAGATGAGGTTACTGAAGTACAGATGAGGTTACTGGGGTACAGATGAGGTTACTGAGATACAGCTGAGGTTACTGAGGTACAGATGAGGTTACTGAGGTACAGATGAGGTTACTGAGATACAGATGAGGTTACTGAAGTACAGATGAGGTTACTGGGGTACAGATGAGGTTACTGGGGTACAGATGAGGTTACTGAGGTACAGATGAGGTTACTGAGATACAGATGAGGTTACTGAAGTACAGATGAGGTTACTGAGATACAGATGAGGTTACTGAGGTACAGATGAGGTTACTGGGGTACAGATGAGGTTACTGAGGTACAGATGAGGTTACTGAGGTACAGATGAGGTTACTGGGGTACAGATGAGGTTACTGAGATACAGATGAGGTTACTGGGGTACAGATGAGGTTACTGGGGTACAGATGAGGTTACTGAGGTACAGATGAGGTTACTGGGGTAGAGATGAGGTTACTGGGGTACAGATGAGGTTACTGGGGTACAGATGAGGTTACTGGCGTACAGATGAGGTTACTGGGGTACAGATGAGGTTACTGAGGTACAGATGAGGTTACTGTGGTAGAGATGAGGTTACTGGGGTACAGATGAGGTTACTGGGGTACAGATGAGGTTACTGAGATACAGATGAGGTTACTGAGGTACAGATGAGGTTACTGAGGTACAGATGAGGTTACTAGGGTACAGATGAGGTTACTGGGGTACAGATGAGGTTACTGAGATACAGATGAGGTTACTGGGGTACAGATGAGGTTACTGGGGTACAGATGTGGTTACTGGGGTACAGATGAGGTTACTGGGGTACAGATGAGGTTACTGAGGTACAGATGAGGTTACTGGGGTACAGATGAGGTTACTGAGGTACAGATGAGGTTACTGAGGTACAGATGTGGTTACTGGGGTACAGATGAGGTTACTGGGGTACAGATGAGGTTACTGAGGTACAGATGAGGTTACTGGGGTACAGATGAGGTTACTGAGGTACAGATGAGGTTACTGGGGTACAGATGAGGTTACTGAGGTACAGATGAGGTTACTGGGGTACAGATGAGGTTACTGGGGTACAGATGAGGTTACTGAGGTTCAGATGAGGTTACTGGGGTACAGATGTGGTTACTGAAGTACAGATGAGGTTACTGAGGTACAGATGAGGTTACTGGGGTACAGATGTTGTTACTGGGGTACAGATGAGGTTACTGGGGTACAGATGAGGTTACTGAGGTACAGATGAGGTTACTGGGGTACAGATGAGGTTACTGGGGTACAGATGAGGTTACTGAGGTACAGATGAGGTTACTGGGGTACAGATGAGGTTACTGAGGTACAGATGTTGTTACTGGGGTACAGATGAGGTTACTGGGGTACAGATGAGGTTACTGGGGTACAGATGAGGTTACTGGGGTACAGATGAGGTTACTGAGGTACAGATGTGGTTACTGAAGTACAGATGAGGTTACTGAGGTACAGATGAGGTTACTGGGGTACAGATGTTGTTACTGGGGTACAGATGAGGTTACTGGGGTACAGATGAGGTTACTGGGGTACAGATGAGGTTACTGAGGTACAGATGAGGTTACTGGGGTACAGATGAGGTTACTGAGGTACAGATGAGGTTACTGGGGTACAGATGAGGTTACTGGGGTACAGATGAGGTTACTGAGGTACAGATGAGGTTACTGGGGTACAGATGAGGTTACTGAGGTACAGATGTTGTTACTGGGGTACAGATGAGGTTACTGGGGTACAGATGAGGTTACTGGGGTACAGATGAGGTTACTGAGGTACAGATGAGGTTACTGGGGTACAGATGTGGTTACTGAAGTACAGATGAGGTTACTGAGGTACAGATGAGGTTACTGGGGTACAGATGTTGTTACTGGGGTACAGATGAGGTTACTGGGGTACAGATGAGGTTACTGGGGTACAGATGAGGTTACTGAGGTACAGATGAGGTTACTGGGGTACAGATGTGGTTACTGAAGTACAGATGAGGTTACTGAGGTACAGATGAGGTTACTGGGGTACAGATGTTGTTACTGGGGTACAGATGAGGTTACTGGGGTACAGATGTGGTTACTGAAGTACAGATGAGGTTACTGAGGTACAGATGAGGTTACTGGGGTACAGATGTTGTTACTGGGGTACAGATGAGGTTACTGGGGTACAGATGTGGTTACTGAAGTACAGATGAGGTTACTGAGGTACAGATGAGGTTACTGGGGTACAGATGAGGTTACTGGGGTACAGATGAGGTTACTGAGGTACAGATGAGGTTACTGGGGTACAGATGAGGTTACTGAAGTACAGATGTGGTTACTGAGGTACAGATGAGGTTACTGGGGTACAGATGAGGTTACTGAAGTACAGATGAGGTTACTGGGGTACAGATGAGGTTACTGAGATACAGCTGAGGTTACTGGGGTACAGATGAGGTTACTGAGGTACAGATGAGGTTACTGAGATACAGATGAGGTTACTGAAGTACAGATGAGGTTACTGGGTACAGATGAGGTTACTGGGGTACAGATGAGGTTACTGAGATACAGATGAGGTTACTGAAGTACAGATGAGGTTACTGAGATACAGATGCGTTAACTGGGGTACAGATGAGGTTACTGAGGTACAGATGAGGTTACTGGGGTACAGATGTTGTTACTGGGGTACAGATGAGGTTACTGGGGTACAGATGTGGTTACTGGGGTACAGATGAGTTTACTGAGATACAGATGAGGTTACTGGGGTACAGATGAGGTTACTGGGGTACAGATGAGGTTACTGAGGTACAGATGAGGTTACTGGGGTAGAGATGAGGTTACTGGGGTACAGATGAGGTTACTGGGGTACAGATGAGGTTACTGAGGTACAGATGAGGTTACTGGGGTACAGATGAGGTTACTGAGATACAGATGAGGTTACTGAGGTACAGATGAGGTTACTGGGGTACAGATGTGGTTACTGGGGTACAGATGAGGTTACTGAGGTACAGATGAGGTTACTGGCGTACAGATGAGGTTACTGAGGTACAGATGAGGTTACTGAGGTACAGATGAGGTTACTGGGGTACAGATGAGGTTACTGAAGTACAGATGTGGTTACTGAGGTACAGATGAGGTTACTGGGGTACAGATGAGGTTACTGAAGTACAGATGAGGTTACTGGGGTACAGATGAGGTTACTGAGATACAGCTGAGGTTACTGGGGTACAGATGAGGTTACTGAGGTACAGATGAGGTTACTGAGATACAGATGAGGTTACTGAAGTACAGATGAGGTTACTGGGGTACAGATGAGGTTACTAGGGTACAGATGAGGTTACTGAGATACAGATGAGGTTACTGAAGTACAGATGAGGTTACTGAGATACAGATGCGTTAACTGGGGTACAGATGAGGTTACTGAGGTACAGATGAGGTTACTGGGGTACAGATGAGGTTACTGAGGTACAGATGAGGTTACTGAGGTACAGATGAGGTTACTGGGGTACAGATGAGGTTACTGAGATACAGATGAGGTTACTGGGGTACAGATGAGGTTACTGGGGTACCGATGAGGTTACTGAGGTACAGATGAGGTTACTGGGGTAGAGATGAGGTTACTGGGGTACAGATGAGGTTACTGGGGTACAGATGAGGTTACTGGGGTACAGATGAGGTTACTGAGGTACAGATGAGGTTACTGGCGTACAGATGAGGTTACTGAGGTACAGATGAGGTTACTGGGGTACAGATGAGGTTACTGGGGTACAGATGAGGTTACTGGGGTACAGATGAGGTTACTGAGATACAGATGAGGTTACTGGGGTACAGATGAGGTTACTGGGGTACAGATGAGGTTACTGAGATACAGATGAGGTTACTGGGGTACAGATGAGGTTACTGTGGTACAGATGAGGTTACTGAGGTACAGATGAGGTTACTGGGGTACAGATGAGGTTACTGAGGTACAGATGAGGTTACTGAGGTACAGATGAGGTTACTGGGGTACAGATGAGGTTACTGAGGTACAGATGAGGTTACTGAGGTACAGATGAGGTTACTGAGGTACAGATGAGGTTACTGGGGTACAGATGTTGTTACTGAGGTACAGATGTTGTTACTGAGGTACAGATGTTGTTACTGAGGTACAGATGAGGTTACTGGGGTACAGATGAGGTAACTGAGGTACAGATGAGGTTACTGGGGTACAGATGATGTTACTGGGGTACAGATGTTGTTACTGAGGTACAGATGTTGTTACTGAGGTACAGATGTTGTTACTGAGGTACAGATGAGGTTACTGGGGTACAGATGAGGTAACTGAGGTACAGATGAGGTTACTGGGGTACAGATGATGTTACTGGGGTACAGATGAGGTTACTGAGGTACAGATGAGGTTACTGGGGTACAGATGAGGTTACTGAGATACAGATGAGGTTACTGGGGTACAGATGAGGTTACTGAGGTACAGATGAGGTTACTGGGGTACAGATGATGTTACTGGGGTACATATGAGGTTACTGAGGTACAGATGAGGTTACTGGGGTACAGATGAGGTTACTGAGGTACAGATGTTGTTACTGGGGTACAGATGAGGTTACTGAAGTACAGATGAGGTTACTGGGGTACAGATGAGGTTACTGGGGTACAGATGAGGTTACTGAGGTACAGATGAGGTTACTGGGGTACAGATGTGGTTACTGGGGTACAGATGAGGTTACTGGGGTACAGATGAGGTTACTGAGATACAGATGAGGTTACTGAAGTACAGATGCGTTAACTGAGATACAGATGAGGTTACTGAGGTACAGATGAGGTTACTGGGGTACAGATGATGTTACTGGGGTACAGATGAGGTTACTGAGGTACAGATGAGGTTACTGGGGTACAGATGAGGTTACTGAAGTACAGATGTGGTTACTGAGGTACAGATGAGGTTACTGGGGTACAGATGAGGTTACTGGGGTACAGATGAGGTTACTGAGGTACAGATGAGGTTACTGGGGTACAGATGAGGTTACTGAGGTACAGATGTTGTTACTGGGGTACAGATGAGGTTACTGGGGTACAGATGAGGTTACTGGGGTACAGATGAGGTTACTGATGTACAGATGAGGTTACTGAGGTACAGATGTGGTTACTGAAGTACAGATGAGGTTACTGAGGTACAGATGAGGTTACTGGGGTACAGATGTTGTTACTGGGGTACAGATGAGGTTACTGGGGTACAGATGAGGTTACTGGGGTACAGATGAGGTTACTGAGGTACAGATGAGGTTACTGGGGTACAGATGAGGTTACTGAGGTACAGATGAGGTTACTGGGATACAGATGAGGTTACTGGGGTACAGATGAGGTTACTGAGGTACAGATGAGGTTACTGGGGTACAGATGAGGTTACTGAGGTACAGATGTTGTTACTGGGGTACAGATGAGGTTACTGGGGTACAGATGAGGTTACTGGGGTACAGATGAGGTTACTGAGGTACAGATGAGGTTACTGGGGTACAGATGTGGTTACTGAAGTACAGATGAGGTTACTGAGGTACAGATGAGGTTACTGGGGTACAGATGTTGTTACTGGGGTACAGATGAGGTTACTGGGGTACAGATGAGGTTACTGGGGTACAGATGAGGTTACTGAGGTACAGATGAGGTTACTGGGGTACAGATGTGGTTACTGAAGTACAGATGAGGTTACTGAGGTACAGATGAGGTTACTGGGGTACAGATGTTGTTACTGGGGTACAGATGAGGTTACTGGGGTACAGATGTGGTTACTGAAGTACAGATGAGGTTACTGAGGTACAGATGAGGTTACTGGGGTACAGATGTTGTTACTGGGGTACAGATGAGGTTACTGGGGTACAGATGTGGTTACTGAAGTACAGATGAGGTTACTGAGGTACAGATGAGGTTACTGGGGTACAGATGAGGTTACTGGGGTACAGATGAGGTTACTGAGGTACAGATGAGGTTACTGGGGTACAGATGAGGTTACTGAAGTACAGATGTGGTTACTGAGGTACAGATGAGGTTACTGGGGTACAGATGAGGTTACTGAAGTACAGATGAGGTTACTGGGGTACAGATGAGGTTACTGAGATACAGCTGAGGTTACTGGGGTACAGATGAGGTTACTGAGGTACAGATGAGGTTACTGAGATACAGATGAGGTTACTGAAGTAGAGATGAGGTTACTGGGGTACAGATGAGGTTACTGGGGTACAGATGAGGTTACTGAGATACAGATGAGGTTACTGAAGTACAGATGAGGTTACTGAGATACAGATGCGTTAACTGGGGTACAGATGAGGTTACTGAGGTACAGATGAGGTTACTGGGGTACAGATGTTGTTACTGGGGTACAGATGAGGTTACTGGGGTACAGATGTGGTTACTGGGGTACAGATGAGGTTACTGAGATACAGATGAGGTTACTGGGGTACAGATGAGGTTACTGGGGTACAGATGAGGTTACTGAGGTACAGATGAGGTTACTGGGGTAGAGATGAGGTTACTGGGGTACAGATGAGGTTACTGGGGTACAGATGAGGTTACTGAGGTACAGATGAGGTTACTGGGGTACAGATGAGGTTACTGAGATACAGATGAGGTTACTGAGGTACAGATGAGGTTACTGGGGTACAGATGTGGTTACTGGGGTACAGATGAGGTTACTGGGGTACAGATGAGGTTACTGAGGTACAGATGAGGTTACTGGCGTACAGATGAGGTTACTGAGGTACAGATGAGGTTACTGAGGTACAGATGAGGTTACTGGGGTAGAGATGAGGTTACTGGGGTACAGATGAGGTTACTGGGGTACAGATGAGGTTACTGGGGTACCGATGAGGTTACTGAGATACAGATGAGGTTACTGAGGTACAGATGAGGTTACTGGGGTACAGATGAGGTTACTGAAGTACAGATGTGGTTACTGAGGTACAGATGAGGTTACTGGGGTACAGATGAGGTTACTGAAGTACAGATGAGGTTACTGGGGTACAGATGAGGTTACTGAGATACAGCTGAGGTTACTGAGATACAGATGAGGTTACTGAAGTACAGATGAGGTTACTGAGATACAGATGCGTTAACTGGGGTACAGATGAGGTTACTGAGGTACAGATGAGGTTACTGGGGTACAGATGAGGTTACTGAGATACAGATGAGGTTACTGGGGTACAGATGAGGTTACTGGGGTACAGATGAGGTTACTGAGGTACAGATGAGGTTACTGGGGTACAGATGAGGTTACTGAGGTACAGATGAGGTTACTGAGGTACAGATGAGGTTACTGGGGTACATATGAGGTTACTGAGGTACAGATGAGGTTACTGAGGTACAGATGAGGTTACTGAGGTACAGATGAGGTTACTGGGGTACAGATGTTGTTACTGAGGTACAGATGTTGTTACTGAGGTACAGATGTTGTTACTGAGGTACAGATGAGGTTACTGGGGTACAGATGAGGTAACTGAGGTACAGATGAGGTTACTGGGGTACAGATGATGTTACTGGGGTACAGATGTTGTTACTGAGGTACAGATGTTGTTACTGAGGTACAGATGTTGTTACTGAGGTACAGATGAGGTTACTGGGGTACAGATGAGGTAACTGAGGTACAGATGAGGTTACTGGGGTACAGATGATGTTACTGGGGTACAGATGAGGTTACTGAGGTACAGATGAGGTTACTGGGGTACAGATGTGGTTACTGAAGTACAGATGAGGTTACTGAGGTACAGATGAGGTTACTGGGGTACAGATGAGGTTACTGGGGTACAGATGAGGTTACTGAGGTACAGATGAGGTTACTGGGGTACAGATGAGGTTACTGAAGTACAGATGTGGTTACTGAGGTACAGATGAGGTTACTGGGGTACAGATGAGGTTACTGAAGTACAGATGAGGTAACTGGGGTACAGATGAGGTTACTGAGATACAGCTGAGGTTACTGGGGTACAGATGAGGTTACTGAGGTACAGATGAGGTTACTGAGATACAGATGAGGTTACTGAAGTAGAGATGAGGTTACTGGGGTACAGATGAGGTTACTGGGGTACAGATGAGGTTACTGAGATACAGATGAGGTTACTGAAGTACAGATGAGGTTACTGAGATACAGATGCGTTAACTGGGGTACAGATGAGGTTACTGAGGTACAGATGAGGTTACTGGGGTACAGATGTTGTTACTGGGGTACAGATGAGGTTACTGGGGTACAGATGTGGTTACTGGGGTACAGATGAGGTTACTGAGATACAGATGAGGTTACTGGGGTACAGATGAGGTTACTGGGGTACAGATGAGGTTACTGAGGTACAGATGAGGTTACTGGGGTAGAGATGAGGTTACTGGGGTACAGATGAGGTTACTGGGGTACAGATGAGGTTACTGAGGTACAGATGAGGTTACTGGGGTACAGATGAGGTTACTGAGATACAGATGAGGTTACTGAGGTACAGATGAGGTTACTGGGGTACAGATGTGGTTACTGGGGTACAGATGAGGTTACTGGGGTACAGATGAGGTTACTGAGGTACAGATGAGGTTACTGGCGTACAGATGAGGTTACTGAGGTACAGATGAGGTTACTGAGGTACAGATGAGGTTACTGGGGTAGAGATGAGGTTACTGGGGTACAGATGAGGTTACTGGGGTACAGATGAGGTTACTGGGGTACCGATGAGGTTACTGAGATACAGATGAGGTTACTGAGGTACAGATGAGGTTACTGGGGTACAGATGAGGTTACTGAAGTACAGATGTGGTTACTGAGGTACAGATGAGGTTACTGGGGTACAGATGAGGTTACTGAAGTACAGATGAGGTTACTGGGGTACAGATGAGGTTACTGAGATACAGCTGAGGTTACTGAGATACAGATGAGGTTACTGAAGTACAGATGAGGTTACTGAGATACAGATGCGTTAACTGGGGTACAGATGAGGTTACTGAGGTACAGATGAGGTTACTGGGGTACAGATGAGGTTACTGAGATACAGATGAGGTTACTGGGGTACAGATGAGGTTACTGGGGTACAGATGAGGTTACTGAGGTACAGATGAGGTTACTGGGGTACAGATGAGGTTACTGAGGTACAGATGAGGTTACTGAGGTACAGATGAGGTTACTGGGGTACATATGAGGTTACTGAGGTACAGATGAGGTTACTGAGGTACAGATGAGGTTACTGAGGTACAGATGAGGTTACTGGGGTACAGATGTTGTTACTGAGGTACAGATGTTGTTACTGAGGTACAGATGTTGTTACTGAGGTACAGATGAGGTTACTGGGGTACAGATGAGGTAACTGAGGTACAGATGAGGTTACTGGGGTACAGATGATGTTACTGGGGTACAGATGTTGTTACTGAGGTACAGATGTTGTTACTGAGGTACAGATGTTGTTACTGAGGTACAGATGAGGTTACTGGGGTACAGATGAGGTAACTGAGGTACAGATGAGGTTACTGGGGTACAGATGATGTTACTGGGGTACAGATGAGGTTACTGAGGTACAGATGAGGTTACTGGGGTACAGATGAGGTTACTGAGATACAGATGAGGTTACTGGGGTACAGATGAGGTTACTGAGGTACAGATGAGGTTACTGGGGTACAGATGATGTTACTGGGGTACATATGAGGTTACTGAGGTACAGATGAGGTTACTGGGGTACAGATGAGGTTACTGAGGTACAGATGTTGTTACTGGGGTACAGATGAGGTTACTGAAGTACAGATGAGGTTACTGGGGTACAGATGAGGTTACTGGGGTACAGATGAGGTTACTGAGGTACAGATGAGGTTACTGGGGTACAGATGTGGTTACTGGGGTACAGATGAGGTTACTGGGGTACAGATGAGGTTACTGAGATACAGATGAGGTTACTGAAGTACAGATGCGTTAACTGAGATACAGATGAGGTTACTGAGGTACAGATGAGGTTACTGGGGTACAGATGATGTTACTGGGGTACAGATGAGGTTACTGAGGTACAGATGAGGTTACTGGGGTACAGATGAGGTTACTGAGGTACACATGAGGTTACTGGGGTACAGATGAGGTTACTGGGGTACAGATGAGGTTACTGAGGTACAGATGAGGTTACTGAGGTACAGATGCGTTAACTGAGATACAGATGAGGTTACTGAGGTACAGATGAGGTTACTGGGGTACAGATGATGTTACTGGGGTACAGATGAGGTTACCGAGGTACAGATGAGGTTACTGGGGTACAGATGAGGTTACTAGTGCACAGATGAGGTTACTGGGGTACAGATGAGGTTACTGAGATACAGATGAGGTTACTGGGGTACAGATGAGGTTACTGAGGTACAGATGAGGTTACTGGGGTACAGATGAGGTTACTAGTGCACAGATGAGGTTACTGGGGTACAGATGAGGTTACTGGGGTACAGATGAGGTTACTGGGGTACAGATGAGGTTACTGAAGTACAGATGAGGTTACTGGGGTACAGATGAGGTTACTAGTGCACAGATGAGGTTACTGGGGTACAGATGAGGTTACTGAGGTACAGATGAGGTTACTGGGGTACAGATGAGGTTACTGAGATACAGATGCGGTTACTGGAGTACAGATGAGGTTACTGAGATACAGATGAGGTTACTGAGATACAGATGAGGTTACTGGGGTACAGATGAGGTTACTGAGATACAGATGAGGTTACTGAGATACAGATGAGGTTACTGAGATACAGATGAGGTTACTGGGGTACAGATGAGGTTACTGAGATACAGATGAGGTTACTGAGATACAGATGAGGTTACTGGGGTACAGATGAGGTTACTGGGGTACAGATGAGGTTACTGAGATACAGATGAGGTTACTGAGATACAGATGAGGTTACTGAGGTACATAATATAAGAATAAGGCTACATTCACATTATCAGGCTGATTTTTTTTCAGACCACTTTCACATGTGGTCCTAGATCAGATTTGGATTTCATGCATCTGTTTGCCTGGACGCGTGCGCATAGTGCTTTGTGCATCCTTGGAGGATGAAGAAGTGGAGGATGAAGAAGTGGAGGATGAAGAAGTGGAGGATGAAGAAGTGGAGGATGAAGAAGTGAAGGATGAAGAAGTGGAGGATGAAGAAGTGGAGGATGAAGAAGTGAAGGATGAAGAAGTTGGTGATATTTGCTTGATATTTGGCAAAACAGCTAAAGCATGCCAGCTGGCTTTTCATCTCCTTCTCGATCTGAACGTAAAATGCGCTGCACACATGGGCCAGCATGTCGGTTTTAGCTTTTAAACCAGAGTCTTCATACAAAGAGGCTTTTAGCTTTTGGCGACGGGTATGAACTTATCAAGGAGTGTGTACTATCATCTCAACACATTCATTCACATCACAGACACACACAGGTCACTTACATTATGTGAGTCCGATCTGAACTAAAAATTGGGTCTGCAGATGAACGAGGCTTGTACTGTGAATAGGGCTGGGCTTAAGTCGATTAGCATAACGTGCGTCGATGAGCTGCAAAGACGGCCACATCTACTGTAAGCATGGATTTATCCTGAGCACGAGCTGCAGCTACAAACAATCTCTCACCTGCATCTAAACAGTGTGGTGCTCTGTCAGCTCTGCACAGTGGAGATGATCACAACAGTACAGCTGCTGTACACGAGACCTTGAAGCTCAAACATTCCGTAGAGCTTCATCAACACAGCAGCAGGACAGCACCTGTTTACCTGTTTATCTTATCTTAGCAGATCATTTTAAGATTATTAATTCTTTCAGTAGAGTCTCTTTGCTAACTGTTTGTTAATCGTCCAGTGTAGAACCTAAGACTGTTCTAGATACCGCAGGAGCTTTAAAACACACATAGCTGCTTCTCAAACGACTCTCTGCCAAAATATATAGTCCACAAACTGTCCAAGTTCTTGTACATGAGGCGTGTAGGCTACGTGACATCAACCATTTATAGATCACGTGTTTAAGGTACCCGTCAATACGTTAGATTTAGAATGGCCATGCGTTGGATGCACTAGATGATTTTGTGTGTGTGTATATATATATATATATATATATATATATATATATATATATATATATATATATATATATATATATATATACACACACTACCGCTCAAAAGTTTAGGATCACTTTAGAATTTCATTTAATGCATTTTTCATGCAATTCACAAACAATATTGTCCATTTCACAATTAATGTAAGTGTATCAGATGATTTTTAAAGAATAAAAATGTTTGTATTAAAGTCTATTTTTGTACAGAGGCTTATTTAGCATATAGTTCTATTATCAGTAATTCTCAGTCCTCTGTCTAAATCTCCTGGTACGCCCACCAATCCAAGTTAAGGATGTTATTGGACTAATTGGTTGTTAGGACACTCTTGGATCACAGCTGAAAAACATTCTACTAATAAGTGAGTATAAAAGGGAACAACATTCTAGGTTAGTTTAGTATCTGAAGATCAGCAGTTGATGGCTTGCTGACCGACTCAAAATGACCAGAAAGAAACAACTTTCTTTAGAGACCCGTCAGTCCATTGTTGTGTTAAGGAAGAAGATACTCCATTAAAAACAAGAACATATATATATATATATATATATATATATATATATATATATATATATATATATATATATATATATATATGCACAAAAGCATCCAGTGGTTATAAATCCATACCAAAATAATGAAAATTTGAATTCCTAACACACTCACATTAGAGTAATTTAAAAATTACTCAGTAGATTGATCGACTAATCGACAAAAAAGAGAATCGTTAGATTAATCAATTAAGAATTTAATCGTTGGGTGCAGCCTTAAATGTGAATGTATCCTAAGAGATATAAAAACATTGATATTGTGTTAAATGAAACTATTTCAGCTGAATGTGACTGGGTCTCACATTAGGAGTGAAGAGTGAAGAAGTTTTCAGGGAGAGAGTATCCAAAGAGCTTAAAGTCCAGCTCATAAATGTTGTAGAGTTTTCTCCTCCACTCGATGGGCATGCTGGCGAACCAGGAGTTTATCCAACTCTCCTCCGTTCGGTTGCTGGTGCCTGGTGGAAAACGAACGATGTGGTCGACCTCAAGGATACGCAGCAGGTGCTGCGCATCCTCGTTCATGGTCTCCATTTTCCCAATGAAGTCATACTTGATCTGGCACGGATGGCACAGGTGGTACACCTGTCTCCAGTGCTCTTCAAAGAAGCTGCCGTAGTCTTTCGGAAGGTCCAGGATGTACTGGATGAAGTCGGAGAAGGACGGACGTATGCCGGCCGCGTAAGCCTTCTCCACGCTGGCCGGCGCAACGAGGTTTCTGTACCTCCTCAGGATGGGGACGGCCAAGAATTGGTAAAAGTAGCTGTTCTTCTTTTCAAACTTGTCCCGGTAGGCAGAAATGAGTCTGACGAAAGGATTCCTGACGAACAGAAACTTCTTATACTTCTGGATCTTCCACTTCATCATGCTCCTCCGTGACCTGTTGAGATGTATGACGCTGTTGCCGTGAACGAGGTCTCTGGGAATGTCCGAGTGATTACTGTAAGGAGTGCCGTTCACCTTCAGACTCTCGCTCAGGAAGATCATAATGCTTTTCCACTCTGTGCACGCCACCTTCGGAACGTAGCAGTAGATTATCCCATGCTGGTCATCCACGAGTAGGTTTGCCAGCTGCTCGTTTGGAATGTCACTGATGGTGGCTCTTCTCACGGTGCCGCTGCGTCTGCACATGTCATGAATCAGCTTCTTTCTGGAGCTCTGTCTGCGTTGTAGATCCGGCGACACCAGCCTTGTGGCATCGACCCCCTCCGATTCCTCGTCTGGTGCTGCAGGTCCACTGGTCTCCAGGCTGAGAGTTCCATATCTGGAGCAGCCACGACCATGGTCTTCAGGATGACTGGAACACGGTCGTAGACTGGATCCATGCTCAGAGCTGCGGACATCTAAATACCAAAAATACACAAAGAACAAAGAGAACGAAGCCAGAAGTAAGAGAAGCTGTAAAAGTCGTGGCATGCTCATCGCTTCACCATGCGCTGGAAACGTGTGACCAAAGGGAGCCGCAAGGACATATAAGTTTGAGTACACTTGTAAATGATATGGGGAGTCTTCAATGGTACCAGTCTCCGTCATGCTAATGTATACACTGACCAAACTGGTTCTGAACACGATATGTGGTGCTCAAACAGATTAATGTCACAATTACACATATATTGTGACTGTATTATCTTCACACTTTCCCTGTCTTACCAGCACACTCTCCAGGCTCCTCCCATGTCTACTCCCACCTACTCTCCTCCGGTGCATGCTTTGTTCCCTCCTCGTTTTCTGGGTTTGCCTCTGAGTGACCTGCATGTTCCTCCATCTATTTTTTTAATTTGTTTGCTTTGTTTTTCTAAGTATTTATTTGCTGAGTTTTTATTAATTTTATAAACTGGTACCTTTGTGCTCATTCAAAGTTCTTAAGACCTTTAAATAGTTCATGATTACAGATGTCCAGCATGGTTAAAGCAAAAGTGTTCTTCTGGCAAACCCAGTCCTGGAGACCTACCATCCCCATTTTACCAGTTTAGTCCTATTACAAGTCGTAGTAACCACAAATGAACAACCATGAGGCAGGGGGAACCAGCAACACCAAGCACACCTCTACCACCTCACATCTACCACACCAGGGTCACCAGGAGGGCCCACAACATAATCAGGGATAGTACACACCCCCAGCACACACTCTTCACACTTTTACCTTCAGGCAGGCGTTACAGGAGTGTGAAGTCCAGGACCAAAAGACTGACAAACAGTTTCTACTCACAGGTCATCAGGCTTCTGAACACCTCACGCACTACCTTTCTAACCTCTCCTATCTGAACTGGTTTTAACTGGTCTGATTTTAACTGCACCTTACACTCACTGTACTGCTGTTTACATACAATACTGTTTACACTCACTGTACTGCTGTTTACATACAATACTGTTTACACTCACTGTACTGCTGTTTACATACAATACTGTTTACACTCACTGTACTGCTGTTTACATACAATACTGTTTACACTCACTGTACTGCTGTTTACATACAATACTGTTTACACTCACTGTACTGCCGTTTACATACAATACTGTTTACACTCACTGTACTGCCGTTTACATACAATACTGTTTACATTCACTGTACTGCTGTTTACATACAATACTGTTTACACTCACTGTACTGCTGTCTACATACAATACTGTTTACACTCACTGTACTGCTGTTTACATACAATACTGTTTACACTCACTGTACTGCTGTTTACATACAATACTGTTTACATTCACTGTACTGCTGTTTACATACCATACTGTTTACACTCACTGTACTGCTGTTTACATACCATACTGTTTACACTCACTGTACTGCTGTTTACATACAATACTGTTTACACTCACTGTACTGCTGTTTACATACAATACTGTTTACACTCACTGTACTGCTGTTTACATACAATACTGTTTACATTCACTGTACTGCTGTTTACATACCATACTGTTTACACTCACTGTACTGCTGTTTACATACTATACTGTTTACACTCACTGTACTGCTGTTTACATACAATACTGTTTACACTCACTGTACTACTGTTTACATACAATACTGTTTACACTCACTGTACTGCTGTTTACATACAATACTGTTTACATTCACTGTACTGCTGTTTACATACAATACTGTTTACACTCACTGTACTGCTGTTTACATACAATACTGTTTACACTCACTGTACTGCTGTTTACATACAATACTGTTTACACTCACTGTACTGCTGTTTACATACAATACTGTTTACATTCACTGTACTGCTGTTTACATACCATACTGTTTACACTCACTGTACTGCTGTTTACATACCATACTGTTTACACTCACTGTACTGCTGTTTACATACAATACTGTTTACACTCACTGTACTGCTGTTTACATACAATACTGTTTACATTCACTGTACTGCTGTTTACATACAATACTGTTTACATTCACTGTACTGCTGTTTACATACAATACTGTTTACACTCACTGTACTGCTGTTTACATACAATACTGTTCACACTCACTGTACTGCTGTTTACATACAATACTGTTTACACTCACTGTACTGCTGTTTATATACAATACTGTTTACACTCACTGTACTGCTGTTTACATACAATACTGTTTACACTCACTGTACTGCTGTTTACATACAATACTGTTCACACTCACTGTACTGCTGTTTACATACAATACTGTTTACACTCACTGTACTGCTGTTTACATACAATACTGTTTACATTCACTGTACTGCTGTTTACATGCAATACTGTTTACACTCACTGTACTGCTGTTTACATACAATACTGTTTAGATTCACTTTGCTGCTGTTTACATACAATACTGTTTACACTCACTGTACTGCTGTTTATATACAATACTGTTTACACTCACTGTACTGCTGTTTACATACAATACTGTTTACACTCACTGTACTGCTGTTTATATACAATACTGTTAACACTCACTGTACTGCTGTTTACATACAATACTGTTTACACTCACTGTACTGCTGTTTACATACAATACTGTTTACATTCACTGTACTGCTGTTTACATACAATACTGTTTACACTCACTGTACTGCTGTTTACATACAATACTGTTTACACTCACTGTACTGCTGTTTACATACAATACTGTTTACACTCACTGTACTGCTGTTTACATACAATACTGTTACACTCACTGTAATGCTGTTTACATACAATACTGTTTACATTCACTGTACTGCTGTTAACATACAATACTGTTACACTCACTATACTGCTGTTCACATACAATACTGTTTACACTCACTGTACTGCTGTTTACATACAATACCGTTTACACTCACTGTACTGCTGTTTACATACAATACCGTTTACATTCACTGTACTGCTGTTTACATACAATACTGTTTACATTCACTGTACTGCTATTTACATACAATACTGTTTACATTCACTGTACTGCTATTTACATACAATACTGTTTACACTCACTGTACTGCTGTTTACATACAATACTGTTTACACTCACTGTACTGCTATTTACATACAATACTGTTTACACTCACTGTACTGCTGTTTATATACAATACTGTTTACACTCACTGTACTGCTGTTTATATACAATACTGTTTACACTCACTGTACTGCTATTTACATACAATACTGTTTACACTCACTGTACTGCTGTTTACATACAATACTGTTTACACTCACTGTACTGCTGTTTACATACAATACTGTTTACACTCACTGTACTGCTGTTTACGTACAATACTGTTTACACTCACTGTACTGCTGTTTACATACAATACTGTTTACACTCACTGTACTGCTGTTTACATACAATACTGTTTACATTCACTGTACTGCTGTTTACATACAATACTGTTTACACTCACTGTACTGCTGTTTACATACAATACTGTTTACACTCACTGTACTGCTGTTTACGTACAATACTGTTTACATTCACTGTACTGCTGTTTACATGCAATACTGTTTACATTCACTGTACTGCTGTTTACATACAATACTGTTTACATTCACTGTGCTGCTGTTTACATCCAATACTGTTTACACTCACTGTACTGCTGTTTACATACAATACTGTTTACATTCACTGTACTGCTGTTTACATACAATACTGTTACACTCACTGTACTGCTGTTTACATACAATACTGTTTACATTCACTGTACTGCTGTTTACATGCAATACTGTTTACATTTACTGTACTGCTGTTTACATACAAGACTTTTACACTCACTGTACTGCTGTTTACATACACTACTGTTTACATTCACTGTACTGCTGTTTACATACAATACCGTTACACTCACTGTACTGCTGTTCACATACAATACCGTTTACATTCACTGTACTGCTGTTTACATCCAATACTGTTTACACTCACTGTACTGCTGTTTACATACAATACTGTTTACATTCACTGTGCTGCTGTTTACATCCAATACTGTTTACACTCACTGTACTGCTGTTTACATACAATACTGTTTACACTCACTGTACTGCTGTTTACATGCAATACTGTTTACATTCACTGTACTGCTGTTTACATGCAATACTGTTTACACTCACTGTACTGCTGTTTACATACAATACTGTTTACATTCACTGTGCTGCTGTTTACATCCAATACTGTTTACACTCACTGTACTGCTGTTTACATACAATACTGTTTACACTCACTGTACTGCTGTTTACATACAATACTGTTTACACTCACTGTACTGCTATTTATATACAATACTGTTCACACTCACTGTACTGCTGTTTACATCCAATACTGTTTACACTCACTACTCACACAAACATTATTGTTTACACTTGTTACTTGCAACTTGCACACTACTTTTATTTTTTATTCTTTAACTATAAAAATACTTTTATTTACTTCAACTTATATTGTTATACTTTGTATATTGTGTATATATATTTTTATTTATTTTTTTGTTATCTTTATCTATTGGTGAATGGAGGAACAGCAAAGTAAGAATTTCATTGTACAGTGTAACTGTGTTCTGCTGTACACATGACAATAAAATTCTTGAATCTTGAATCTTCCTGTTCTTGTGTCCCTTTTTAAAAGATGGTTCCCCCTGGTGGTGACTAATCAGCTTGTTCCTCCTCAACCCAACACAATGGGGCACACTCAACAAGAAACAAGAAAACAATGAAAATTATGGCTCACAGGGACGTAACACAGGGGGCTGAAGCCAATCCCAGCATCATCGGGCAAAGGCAGGGTACTCCATTGACTTACATTGAAAGTAAAGTATGTTTTTGGTCTCTCTTTTAAAGTTGCAATTTTAGAGATACTTGTTTTTCATTGGACAGCGCCGATTATGAATCAACTGCTAATATATGCTTTGAGATACAGTAAATGTACATAGAGTAGGAGACAAGGACTCACACAGGAAGAGCACAAAATCCCAGAGAGGAGCTCAGACTGGGAATGTTTGGCAATTTGGCTTAAAGTACCAGTTTATGCCCCTAATGTGAACCTGTCATGGCAATAACATCTGATAAATGTCTATGACATCACTCTTTCCAGGTCTGTGAGACCCTCTGACAAGTGCTGTACATTATAAGGTTGAATGAAAGCTCACCTTGGTGTAACAGGGCTCTGCTGTCCAATCAAAGCCCAATCAAAGACAATGCTTAAGCTAAAGAAGAGTCTTTACAGTTCATGTGATGCTGTATAGTTGTCGTTACAGAGGTACATCACATTGCCAGAGACCGTGCACTGAAAAAGAGTGGGTAGTGTTGAAAGTATCCACCAGGGGGCACCAGTGGTCTGCTCTCTACCAAAGATCCATCTTTACAGCTCCATCTGGTTGGGATTCCACACCTAGTGTTGTACTTAAGACCACTAGAGGTGACTCTGAGTGGATTGTAATTAATTTACTTTAATTAGATTTTATTAAATGTGATATAATATGGACTCCACTAGTTTCCACTAACCTTCTACCTTCATTAACTGTCATCATTACTCTCACTGTTCTTCACCTGTACTATAATTAATCTTAGTTATATCATATTTTGATTATATAAGCACACCTGAGCAGCTGAACAGAAGTACAAGGTGGTACAGTCAGTATATCAGTACTGTTTGAGTAGTTTGATCAGAGAAGGATGGGTCCCCCCCTTGTGAGTCTTGGTTCCTCCCAAGGTTTATTCCTCCAGCTCTGAGGGAGTTGTTCCTCGCCACTGTGGCCTATGGCTTGCTCACTGGGGGTTTTCTATGATTTCCTTCTGTGTTATTTTCTTCTTAGGCTTGTTTATGCTCTATTGAACTTTTCTTATCACTAAATTCCTGTAAAGCTGTTTTGTGATGACATCAGTTGTCACAAATAAATTTGGATTGATTTTGATGATATACACCACACGTCACCTCTTTGTATCTACAGTCATGGTTCATTTTATGAGCTCTACAATTACACACTGTAATCTGTTTCTCTGTAGACTTTCTTACCCTGTGAGGTCAGACACTCATGTTGGACGGGAAGGCCTGGCTCCCAATCTCTGTTCTAGTTCATCCCAAAAACGTTCAGTGGGGTTGAAGTCAGGACCCGAGTTCTTCCACACCAAACTCCCCCAACCAGTCTTTATGGAAGTGTGTTTTGCTCTGGGACTGAGGCCTGCTGGAACAGGAAAGGACTTTCCTCAAACTCAGTGTTTTGGCACGTTGAAGCAATTTGACTTGATTTGGGCCCCTAAAAAACAACCCCACAGCATCGTCCCTTCTCCACCAAACTTGACCCTTCACACAATGCAGTCAGTCAGGTAACATTCGCCTGGTATTCTCCAAACCCAGACTCGTCCATTACTGCTCCAGCTTTCCACCACTCCATCTGACGCTTGGCACTTGGTGCTGTAAGGCTTGAAACCAGCCGCTCGGCCATGGAAGCTCAGCCATGAAGCTCCCAGTGCCCAGAGGAGGTCTGGAACTCTGCAGTTGTTGACTCAGCACCCGGCGACCCCGCTCTGTAACTTTACGTGGTCTGACACTTTGTGTCTGAGTTGCTGTGACTCCTAAACACCTCCACGTTTCAATAACATCACAATAATATCAGTTGATGGTGGAATATCTAGGAGGTAAGAGGCAGCGGTGGCCTCCTATTACAGCATCTCACTGGAATTCAGTGAGCTCTTTAAAATGAGTCATTCTTTTACTAATGTAGACGCAGACTTCATGGCTAGGAGCATGATTTAATACACCTGGGGCAATGGGACTGAATGACACACCTGAATTCAGTGCTCATATTTCCAGCACCTGCGTTCCGGAACTCATTTATGTAGATGCAGCACCGCTGTGACTGGGACTTATTTATAAAATAAATTTAAATAAAATAAGGAATGTTTTCAAAAAACTGCTAATTGCAGTTCTGGCGTATTAATGCATGAGAGCTAGTCGACGGCAAAGTTTGTCACGTGAAATCGAGTGGAGACTGTAGACGCAGTGGTGGTGTTGTGGAGTAATTTGAATGATTAGAAGCAGAGGCACTCTTTTCAGCTGTTTCTTTGTATATGTATTGTATTTTCGCGCAACGTGCAGGGTTTCATTTGTTCAGATTATTTGTAGGACACCACGTTCTAGGAAAAGCTGTTCCTCTGGTGGCATCTCTGAGATTTTATGGTTGCTCCTCACTGCAGTCATTAGAGCTAGGTCTCTCTTATTGCAAAAGACTGCTACTATGTTGGATACTTGAAGCACCGTTGTGTCTATGCGTTCCAGGACCCTTTCCATCACTGCCCACTTGTTGGATCCATTACCTGATGTTTTACAAATTAAGCACTGCCTAAATTCAATGATTGTCTATAACATGTATTCTCATTGATGTAGTCGTATGTTGTGATCGTATTTGTAGAAAAATGAATTACTCAAATATTTTTTTCCAATAAAATACTTAATTACTGACATTTGAATATTAAGTAAATAATAAAGTTTTGGCCAGCAGGGGGGGTTCGTGTGCACATGAAGCTTCGAGTAATGAATCTTTTTTGAACCAGCTGGAGGGAAAGCTTCAATGCTTCCAGAGGCTTGATCTGGCCATCACTAGCGTCTAATGAGAAGTAGGTCTGGATAGTTAGCAAATACAGCCAAACTTACTTCTCATTAGACGCTACCGCGGCTCCACGTGGTTCTGTTTACATTGCGTCGCCGTATGCGGTCCCTTGTTTGCAACGAGTTTGTGAATCCGCAGCGCGTTGGGTCTTCTCGGCCACCGTAATTTAATGAAGGAACACTGCTAATTGGATAACTTAGCTATAACAATAACAAACCATCTGTTCTCTGTGGATTTTTCCAGGTGTCTGAGTGTCACGCATGGAGAGACGAACAGGATGAAAGTGCAAAGCTGGATGGCGGTTTATTAAGAAAAGCAGACAACAAGTAACTAGATACTCACAAAACACTAAACAAGACAAAACACCAAGCAAGGACTAAACAGGCAACCAGGGATATATATATATATATATATATATATATATATATATATATATATATATATATATATATATATATATATATATATATATATATATATATATATATATATAGGAACTAATAACAAAGACCTGGGCCTAACAAGAGGGAGACAAATAAAGAGCATATGAGGGGCGGAGACAGAGGGCGGAGACAATAGCAGAAATGTAAACAAAGGCAGAAAGACAGGATTGAAACAGGGCACTAAGTCATAAACTAAAATTCCACAACCTTTTTTTAAACTTTCAATGCCCTTTCCAAGCTCCAAATGGGTAAAATTCTCCAAACTCTTAAGATGTCAGGTGTCTGAGTCATAAACTACTTCCACACACCAACGTGCAACACAGATTTGAGCGACTGGTCACGCATGCCTAGTTCCAGTTACTGAGCCACCGAGCCAGTATCTGGTCAATCGGTCCTTGCGACGAGTCCTACTGAAAGGAGGAGGCGGAGTAAGAGACCGTCTCAGCGGTGACTGACATGTCCATAGCCACTCACAGAGAGCTTGGCGAATGCTGTACTCAGCGATCAACTTCCTTGTAGGGCACAATAATTTGGTACATGTTTCGGCCCTAACTCTGTAACCCCCGCCACTCTGTATGAACTGCTTGAATTAGAGTTTTATAGTCTCATATGTGAGTTTATTAGCTTTCAGTAGCAGCCAAAAACTTTACCAGCCCACAGAGCATCTCCCGACATTCCCACATATACACGTCGGCATTGGACAGTTTTAAAATCAATTGTTTTTAATACATTTTTAAGGAAAATCTTACAATTTCCACCATAAAATAACACACACTCTCAAATATGGCATCCAATATTAAATGTGTATGGTGTCAAGTAACTGCTCTCTCGCTTTCCTTCACAGTCTTTCACTTCATGAGTTCTGCTGTCCTCAAGCCCTTCATCAATGGCCGCTTCATCATTTTAGGTTGATTCTACAGACGTTTTGAGGACCTGTGGGAAACCCAGTATATCAGGGTATATCATGCTAGTCCAAAGGGAATGGAAAGAGGGCAAGGCAGTTTTATAATGATGTCCTGTTTGGAACGGTTGGATGGCGTCCCATTGCATCCACCCTCAAAGCAATGTTAGCAGACAAAGCAGCAGAAGCCTCCTGCAGCCTACACCGTCTTTAGCTAGCTGTAATCCTGAAGCATAACATGTGCTTTACTGAACCTTGAGAGACAGTCCAAGGTCACATTGTTATTTTAGATTATTATCACATAGTTTTCATCTTTCAAAGCTTAGTACGATTGCTGTTATTTAAAGTTTAAGGCAACCTTGATACCCCTCAAATGATTATATCATATTTCTGCATAATTAAATGGTTCAGAGTGGTTTTGCATCAAATGCTCTGTTCTAGAGAAACTTACTGAGTTATAATTGGTTACTGTAGTGGTGACAGGACGCAGATGTGTGAGGACTTCACCACCTCAGAGAAAGTGGCTAATACACTGCCTGATGTCTGAGATATTGTTTTATTTCAGTCTTGTGATAAAGCTTTGGTGTAAAACGTATTTGAACCAGTTCAAGGTGGAGGGGTACACCACGGTATTGCGTGTTGGCAATAAAAAGCTATCCCCAAAGAAAACATTCTTTTTTTCAGATTATTATACATATAAAAACCCAGGAGACAAGTGTATGTCCAAGTCTTGTTCTGGATATTACATAAAATGGCTAAATTTGCACTGTACACATTGGAATCCTGTTCCTATCACTTCACAGAAATCAGAGTTCAGTTCATTCACAAATGAATAAATGTGCCAATGCCACATCAAATCACTCTGAATGACTTTGTTTACATCTAAAACACTGAATTTTATGGAAAGATGTGTGTTGATATGATGAGAAGCAGAAGCCAGGCAGGATGGAGCCAGGATTAGAAGTTCTGGTCAGTTCTTAGTTCTGGCAGTGATTCAGTCTAGTAATTAGATTCTGTTATGCTAAACATGTCTGGTGAATTTTTATGATATCATTCTATTCTCTGAGGATACAATTGGCCCTCTGACAAGTGTCAGCAAATTAAAAGCACCATGTTCTGCTATAAAAAGTGTAATTCGCCATTTAAGGTTCTAACAGTGACGCTGTAAAGTCATTACAATGTTTTTATGTACTGTAAGGGTGTGAATCTCCAGTCCTGGAGGGCTGCTTCCGTGCAGACGTTGGTGATTTACCTACGCAAACACGCCCGGCTCAACTGTTAAATAGCAGGTTTGGTTGGTGTCCTAGAGCACTAAACTCCCGTCCTCAAACCCCCTACTCCCGTCCTCAAACCCCATATTTCCCCAGCATTCGTTGCCATCTTTATTATAATCATTCAGGGTGATTGCATAAGGAGAAATTAGAACTTGGTTTGTTGGGACACCAACAATCTAAAATTATGGAATAACTTATCAAACACTTGTACTGTAAGAGTTTGCCTTACATGCCCTTTCCTAAGAGACTGCATTGTTAGCCTCCAGGGAATCAAAAATATGAACACTCCAGAATTTTGTAAATTTATATCCAACCTATAGGCACCCTAAGCTAAGACAAAGGTCCGGACAGCCAGAGAAATGTAGAGTGCCGTGACTTGCTGAAAGTAAGACTGGATTCAAATTTTACAAGATTAATTCATTTACATTTATGGCATTTAGCAGACGCTCTTATCCAGAGCGACTTACAAAAGTGCTTAGTGTTCAGTTAGAGTACTCTATCTAGTACAAACAGGTTTAAGTCCAAGCTACTCTTAAGCTCAAACACTGCCATAATCAAGTGTCAGTGCTGATACCTAGAAAGAAGACCCCAAAATAAAAAGTCAGACAAAGAGCAATACCTAGCAAGACGGGAACACCTACAGAGAAGAGAATGGATACAAGATTACATACAGTATCAGTGCAGTACTTATCCAGTGTTCCCAGAAGATCAAGTGCAATTATGGTTTCTACCAATGCTTCAGTAGATCAGTGCTTATAAGTGCTTTACAAAGAAATGGTGGTCTTCAGTCTGCGTTTGAAGATCATGAGAGTGTTTGCTGTTAGGACAGCCAGTGGAAGTTCGTTCCACCATCTGGGTGCCAAGACAGTTCCTGTTATCCCAACTTCTTTAACCACACATGACTTCTTCCTTATGGTCTTTGGGAAACAAGAGATAACAACAAACTTTGAAGTACTAATAGAAATGTTAGAACAAAGCCAAACTCCACGGGTCAGTAAAATGTGATGTAAAATCTCTGACATCCTCTGGATGGAATTTCTAGCCTTTCCTAGCCAGAGAACCTGAAGATATATGAATTTACCAGGCTCTACACATGTTGCCTCATCCATGCGGTTAGTGTCATCAGTGGCAAGCTCACATCAAGCTTAAAGCCTCAGTGCCACGTAGTAAAGTCAACAAATCTGCTAGTCTGTGCAACCCCAAATATGTAGACATGGTGAGTACAAGAGGCTGGACTGGAGCCAGGAGTGCAGTCAAGGCGAGAATTGGACATTTGGCAGTCTTGGCTTAGTTCTGGCAGTGATTTAGTCCAGTAATCAGGTTCTGTTAAAACAGGCTGCTGCGGAAGAGCCTAAAAATGATCTGTGACAGGAAAAGTGGGTCTAAAACACGAAGTTTACATTAGTCACTAAAAGCTAAGGAACTGTTTAGACCTGGCATTATCATGTGTTTTTCTGGTGATCGGATTGCAGTTGGATTTTACTTGAGCCAGGTGTAAACACTCCCAGGATGCACGGTTGGATCATTCAAATAATGTAAAGACAGATTTTAAATGTGTGCTGCCTAGTGGGTGAGATTTCAAACAACGAAAATAAAAAAATATCCCCAATACTGCAATCATTTAAATTAAAACGAAAAAAGCTAATTGAATACATGTAGTCGAAACTGCAGTCATTAAACTCAGACTCTGTTATTTTAAACAAAAACTGAAATCTTTAAATGTAGATCTTGAATTGTTGCTGCTGTTCTGTTCGTACCGGTCAGATCTGGTCTGTATGGTGTTCTGGGTTATTTGTTTTGTGGTAGTTGTGTGTGCTAGCTCTGCTGTTTGCTGATACTCACTGTATTCAGCCGCGTGGTTTACTCTTAAGTGATGTATCAGATTATTAGTGTTAAATGTCTTTGGTTCCCACGAGACACACTGATTTTACATATTTCACAAAACGTCCTGGATGAGTCTGCATCACATACGGTAAACAACTGCCAGACGAACTAAATGTTTTCTATCAGCACATGCGGTGAATGCCGTAAACTGTTCTCGCAAGGCCGCTGCTTTAGTCAGCCAGTCGAATATAAAAGGGTATGTATTTCCACCTAGTGGTTGAGATAGGAATTGCAGAGGGGGGTTAAAGGAGGGCTCCTCTTCCTGGATGAAACGCTAGCTGTAAATACAGAAATTAGGCTCATTTTTTTAACGCCACTGATCGGCTCTCTGGATCGGCTAAATTGGAAAAATACTGGCTGATCGATGATTGCATATTTTGATTAAAAATCGACCAATACTAATACATAGCCGATCAATCCTTCCATCGCTGATTTTCGGTAAAATTGTAAATGGAATCTGACCAAAGTTTATACAGATGTGATTCGGACAAGTTAATCCAATGTGTAAACATTCTCAGAGAGATTTTACTGAACCGTGACATATCTAATAAATACCAACCCACCTGGTTTTTCAACTTGGTCACGATGTGGCTGAAACACTAATATGAAGTTCACTAGCATAAACGAGGTATGAGTTACTAATTTATGTGAAATTCTTTTGTGCCCTCTCATGTGAGAAAAGAGCCAAGATAGAGCCAAGGCCCCCACAAAGGGTATTTAAAATATTGTACTGTAGTAATCAGATCTTTCTTTGATTTGACTGTAGAAAAACATTAAAGCTGCTGTGCCTTGATTGTAACTTCCATCTCACCTTAGAGATGATACTAAAGCAGAGGCTTAAAAAGGGTTAAAAAGTCTTCTAGTATATACTCTCTAATGTTCGTACGTGTATTTAACTGCGTGTGAGACGAGGTTCGACTGTTAAATACAGGACTAATAATGATGATTCACAAAGCAAACAAGCTACAGGTAGACAATGAACAAAAGCGCATGTAGAAATGATGAATAGGAGAGGCCGGGATGGGGCGGAGTCAGGACAAGAATGATCAGTTTGGCAGTCGTGGTTCAGTTCTGGCAGTCCAGTAATCAGATTCTGTTACGGCCAAACATGTCTAGTTCACCTCTGTGATATAATTATTTTTATTTCTGAGGGTACAACTAGCCAGTATCTTTCCTTTTGACAAGTGTTGCACAAATTAAACTCACAATGCTTTGCTACAATGTGTGAAATACCCACTGGTATTCAGGGGGTCCCATGTTGGCTGGCTCCTCCAGCATTGGCTGGCTGCCATAGCAGTACTGCTGCTAGTTTTAATGACAACAAAGAATTCTTCTTCCGGAAATATTCCTTTCAAGTCCGGAAATGCTTCTTTCACACATTAACACATCTAGTCTTTTGTCTCTTTTAGAGTACTCACAATTTACTCCAATTCCAAATTAAAAGGGAATTTACTCTGAAGGAAAGTAGCACATGGCTATGCAGGGGTATCCTTCCTGTAATACAGAGGAAAAGAAAAATCTCATTCAGTCAGTAAGTCCAAGGTAACCACACTGTCTTAAGAACACATAAGACAATAAGCTGCGCTGACGTATGAAGGCATGAGTACGGGTAATGAAAGGTTTGAAGGAGTTAACAATGTCTATACTATAAAGAGCAGATCTCCACCCTTGACTGCTTATCAGGCTTTGCCAGCTTAATAACTCTTTTATTTCTTCATAACTCTTCATTGCCTCTGGTTCTCTCAGACCGAAATGAAGAAAGTGAGACATTTTTACTTTGTTTTAATCCTGATGGGTATTTTTCTGATGGTTTATGTGAACAGATACTGGACAAACAGAATCAATGAAGTATTTTTCAGACTGCCTCCTAACGCCTCCTTGTTTAAACCACAATATGGATATTCTGACTCTCATTCGGAAACCATCAACAGCAGCTACTTCAGGTCCAACATTCTTCACTACTACAACCTGGTCATGAAAGGATTTGCAACCTCGGATGAGGAGACAGACGAAGAGGATGCTGAGCTGGAGAACAGAAGATGCGAGTGGAAGATCCACTCAAGCCCGGTTCCTCTGGAGCTCAAACACAGACAGTACGCACGAAAGAAGCTCGTTCATGACCTGTGTGACAGTAATGGTACGTTAGGTTTTAATGGAAAGTGGCAGACATTTGAGGACATCCCTAATGAAGAGCTCGCCAACCTGCTTGTAGATGATCGGCATGGAATAATCTACTGCTACGTCCCAAAAGTCGCATGCACTGAGTGGAAGCGGATCATGATTGTTCTCAGTGAAAGCCTTAAGGTGAATGGCGTGCCTTACAGAGATCCTTCGGATGTTCCTATCGAACAAATTCATGGGAACACCATCCAGTACCTTAACAGGTACAACAAGACAGTGATGAAAGACAAACTTCAACGATACAAGAAGTTCATGTTTGTCAGAGAACCTTTTGTTAGACTGATTTCCGCCTACAGAGATAAGTTTCAAAAAGATAATCAGATATTTTACAAGAACTATGGCATTTTCATATTGAAGGCATTCGCTAACATCTCTAATCCACCAGCATCTGTAAAGGAAGCACTTGCTGCCGGCATTGTTCCATCTTTCTCCAACTTCATTCAGTATATATTGAGTCTACCAGCTGAGAAATATGGATTTCTGGATGAGCACTGGAGACAGGTCGCTCATCTATGCCACCCATGCCAGATCGAATATGACTTCATAGGGAAGATGGAGACCATGGAGGAAGACGCAGCTCATCTTCTACGACTGCTTCACGTTGATAACATTGTAGACTTCCCACAGAGCAGTAGTGGTAGAACTGATGAAACCTGGATGAAGACCTGGTATTCTGGCATCCCCATTGAATGGAGAAGGAAACTGTACAAACTGTTTGAGATTGACTACAAATTATTTGGATACCAAGTTCCTGAAGATCTGTAACCATAAAACATTACATAAATGTAAATGTGAAGAACACTGTCAGCAAGTCCTGCACTAATGCAATGAGTTATCCAAGCTTACGCCATGGTGTACCTATATATTAGCATTTATTTCCATGCTGTGGTGTAGTAGCTACTGTAAACAACTGAATATTCATTATTCCTTTTGGGTTTAGACTCCTTAAACTCCAAACTATAGGGTATTTTGGTTTTATTTTACAGTACATTACAACTCTAAAAGTAATATTTAAGGTATGTTGGTATACGATATGAGAAGTGTGGACCTACAGAATTCAGGGTGTTAAATCTGTACTGGTTAACATTATATTACATTAACATGTTTACTTTACAAGGACATTTAAGTAAAGTGTCACTGAAATCAGACTTCATTGCTCTGAACTCCAAAATGCCACCTCCTGACAACTGACCTCCTGACAAGACATTTGTACCGGTCCAATGTAAAGATAGGCTGCTTTGGTGGGAGGGTAGGAAAGCTGACGTTCATAATGTTGTCGCCTCTTGTTCTATTTGAAGCCAGTGTAAGACCCCTCTGGTTATCACTTTCAGACAAATGGTCAATGTAAAAGAATGTACCAGGAGCAGGGAAAGGTTTTGAGAAAAAGCTCTCTGTTAAATATATTGGTCCGTTCAAAGTAGTAGATAAAATAAATAATGTAATGCATAGGTTGGACCTACCTCAATACCACGTGTGCTCATCCTGTCATGTCTCACTCCTGAAACCGGTTGTCCCAGGTCCGCTGGACGAGGCCCTGCCCAAAGCCAGGCCCTGTCCTCCTGTGGTGGATATTCCCTTGTGTTCTGGTTGCCTTACGGTTCGCTCATTTGTGTTTTGACCCTCTGACTGTTTTTGACTTTGCCTCTGCCCCTTTTGATGTTTTTGATGCTTTCGAGCTCTTTATTGTAGTGCTTTTTAACATCTTGGCACAACTTATTAAAAACTGTGATCTTAAACTCTACTCGCTTCTATCCTGTTTGTCTGGTTTTACACATGCTTATTCACATAAGGGTTTCTATCTTGTGAATAGCTCAAGTCCCAGTTCAAATAAAAGCTTATATTTGCCAAATATCTTATTAAATGCTTACTCATGTTTAAATGTTTAAATATATCTGTTTGCCTTCCCAATTAGACTGTGTGCTGTTTGCTTTCCCAAACAGACGATTTGCTGTATTGTGTAATTTGTTTGGTTAGACAACGTTTAATAACAATATATTAATGTTTCTTCAGGCCAATATCAGCACAAAATACTGGAATGGAAATTAAAAAGAACAAACAATGTACAGTAGATTTTACAGTAAACAACTTTGAAAGTAATATTTAAGGTATGTTGTTATGAGATTGAGGAAGAGAAGAGTGGAGCTACATAATTTAGGAGGCTAAAACTGCATTGGTTGTATAACATTTTATTACATTAACATGATTACTCTACAAGGACATCTAGATAAAGTGACACTGAGATCAGACTTCAGAGTTCAATTAGAAGACATTTGGTTATACAATTTCACATCTTAATGTACACTACCATTCAAATCTGTGCAAATGCTTGCCATATTAAATTTAGTTTCCAATCTAATTCTATAACAAATATAGTCTAAAATTCTGTAGAAGTCTGTTATTGCTTATAGTATTGTAACAAACCAAGGTCTGTGTCATGGAATTTCTGTAATATCATGAAATGCCATTAATGGCTTTTAGAAAATGGCTTTTAGGCCCAAATTTAATCTTAAAACTATCATAAAATGACATCACAGGCATCAGACTGTGTACTTTTATTACACATGATACGTTTGTGTGAGGTAACTCTATGAAACCACTAAGAAATGAAGTTTCTCTAGAATGAACAAAACAGTCTTTATATCTTAATGGTGTCATTATACAGAAATAAAAAGATAGAATTCCAAATTAAAAGGAAATTTACTCTGAAGGAAAGTAGCACATGGCTATGCAGGGGTATCCTTCCTGTAATATAGAGGAAAAGAAAAATCTCATTCATTCAGGGAGTCCAAGGTAACCACAGTGTCTTAAGAACACATAAGACAACAAGATGCGCTGACGTATGAAGGCATGAGTACAGGTGATGAAAGGTATGAAGGAGTTAACAATGTCTATACCTGTGGAGCAGATCTCCACCCTTGACTACTTATCAGGCTTTGTAAACCTTATAACTCTTTGATTTCTTCATAACTCTTCATTGCCTCTCGTTCTCTCAGACCAAAATGAAGAAGTTGAGATATTTTTTTGTTTTTTTAATCCTGATGGATTTTTTACTGATGGTTTATGTGAACAGATACTGGAGGAACGGAATCACTGAAGAAGTATTTTTCAGACTGCCTCCTAACGCCTCCTTGTTTAAATCACAATATGGATATTCTGACTCTCATTCGGAAACCATCAACAGCAGCTACTTCAGGTCCAACATTCGTCACTACTACAACCTGGTCATGAAAGGATTTGCAACCTTGGATGAGGAGACAGACGAAGAGGATGCTGAGCTGGAGAACAGAAGATGCGAGTGGAAGATCCACTCAAGCCCGGTTCCTCTGGAGCTCAAACACAGACAGTACGCACGAAAGAAGCTCGTTCATGACCTGTGTGACAGTAATGGTACGTTAGGTTTTAATGGAAAGTGGCAGACATTTGAGGACATCCCTAATGAAGAGCTCGCCAACCTGCTTGTAGATGATCGGCATGGAATAATCTACTGCTACGTCCCAAAAGTCGCATGCACTCAGTGGAAGCGGATCATGATTGTTCTCAGTGAAAGCCTTAAGGTGAATGGTGTGCCTTACAGACATCCTTTAGATATCCCCCACGAACAAGTTCATGGGAACACAATCCAGTGCCTTAACAGGTACAACAAGATTTTGATGAAAGACAAACTTCAACGATACAAGAAGTTCATGTTTGTCAGAGAACCTTTTGTTAGACTGATTTCCGCCTACAGAGATAAGTTTCAAAAAGATAATCAGATATACTACCAGTACTATGCCATTTCCATATTGAAGGCATTCGCTAACATCTCTAATCCACCAGCATCTGTAAAGGAAGCACTTGCTGCCGGCATTGTTCCATCTTTCTCCAACTTTATTCAGTATATACTGAGTCTACCAGCTGAGAAATATGGATTTCTGGATGAGCACTGGAGACAGGTCGCTCATCTATGCCACCCATGCCAGATCGAATATGATTTCATAGGGAAGATGGAGACCATGGAGGAAGATGCTGCTCATCTTCTACGACTGCTTCACGTTGATAACATTGTAGACTTCCCACAGAGCAGTAGTGGTAGAACTGATGAAACCTGGATGAAGACCTGGTATTCTGGCATCCCCATTGAATGGAGAAGGAAACTGTACAAACTGTTCAAGATTGACTACAAATTATTTGGATACCAAGTTCCTGAAGATCTTCTATAACCACAAAACATTACATAAATGTAAATGTGAAGAACACTGTCATCAAGTGCTGCACTAATGCAATGAGTTATCCAAGCTGATGGGATGGTGTACGTATATATTAGCATTTATTTCCATGTTGTGCTGTAGTAGCTACTGTATTGAATATTCATTATTCCTATGTATAAGGTAAACGTGTGGACTTTTTGGGTTTAGACTCCTTAAATTACAAACTTTAGGGTATTTTGGTTTTATTTTACAGTACATTACAACTCTAAAAGTAATATTTAAGGTATGTTGGTATACGATATGAGAAGTGTGGACCTACAGAATTCAGGGTGTTAAATCTGTACTGGTTAACATTATATTACATTAACATGTTTACTTTACAAGGACATTTAAGTAAAGTGTCACTGAAATCAGACTTCATTGCTCTGAACTCCAAAATGCCACCTCCTGACAACTGACCTGCTGACAAGACATTTGTACCAGTCCAATGTAAAGATAGGCTGCTTTGGTGGGAGGGTAGGCAAGCTGACGTTCATAATGTTGTCGCCTCTTGTTCTGTTTGAAGCCAGTGTAAGACCCCTCTGGTTATCACTTTCAGACAAATGGTCAATGTAAAAGAATGTACCAGGAGCAGGGAAAGGTTTTGAGAATAGTATTGTTACAATAACCAGAACCAGCTATCAATCTACCTTAGTACCCTGGTCAGGCGAGGCCTCGGACATTCTGGCGGTCTATCACTGGATGTGGAGGAGTGAGGAAGTTTGGGGGCAGACGCATCAACGCATAGAGTCTGCTTTGTGTCCTCAAAAGTCGGCTCCGTGGGGAAACCCCCTCCTTTGCTCTGGGTGACTGAGTTTGGCTCTCGACTGGGGGCTTCCGGTTGCCTGAGGAAAGTAGTAGACAAAATAAATAATGTAATGCATAGATTGGACCTACCTCAATGCCCGAGGCCATGCCCTCTCCTCCTGTGGTGGATATTCCTTGTGTTCTGGTTGCCTTACGGTTCGCTCGTTTGTGTTTTGACCCTCTGACTGTTTTTGACTTTGCCTCTGCCCCTTTTGATGTTTTTGATGCTTTCGAGCTCTTTATTGTAGTGCTTTTTAACATCTTGGCACAACTTATTAAAAACTGTGATCTTAAACTCTACTCGCTTCTATCCTGTTTGTCTGGTTTTACACATGCTTATTCACATAAGGGTTTCTATCTTGTGAATAGCTCAAGTCCCAGTTCAAATAAAAGCTTATATTTGCCAAATATCTTATTAAATGCTTACTCATGTTTAAATGTTTAAATATATTTGTTTTCCTTCCCAATTAGACTGTGTGCTGTTTGCCTTCCCAATTAGACTGTGTGCTGTTTGCTTTCCCAATTAGACTGTGTGCTGTTTGTTTTCCCAATTAGACTGTTTGCTGTATTGTGTAATTTGTCTTGTTAGAAAACTGTTATTAATAATATATTAATGTTTCTTCTAGATTGCTTTCTATGTGTATAGTTATGCCTCCATGTAGTGTCCGACTGTAGTGTTACTATACTAAAGTAATATTCTGGAAGTTTTGTACTTTACATACTTTTAACTAATCTTGAAATTGAATATTTCTACTGTTCGATTTCCTACAAAAAACCCTTTTTCTTGTTTGTATTATTATTTGAATATTTAGACCGCTATATTTAGACCAATTTTATCTTTAGTACCTGTGCAATTTATTATATTGTATTTATAAAAGCAGGCAACAAATCTGTCCACAACTATGCCCAGACAAACTAATACATTATGACCACCTGTTTATTGATTGAAGCTGTGTGTCATTCTGTAGTCCATGTTGGTCCAAAAAGAACATTGCCCAGAGTATTATACCCCAAACCCCCCGCCACCCGCTGGCTTGTCTTCTTCCAACATTACGCTTCTAGTGCATCCAACGCACCTGATCACACCCAAGCGAACCATCCATAAGATTTAAAGAAAATGGGATATATTGGACCAGACCACCTTCTTCTCTTGCTTTGGAGACTTCTCTGATGCTTAGGTGCTCGCTCGAGGAGATTTTGCCAGTGGACAGGGGTTAGCATGGCCACACTGACCAGTCTGGCCATCATTGCCTTTGCACTTCAAAGAGCCCTATGTAGCCAACACCATATGGTTTGTGGTTTGGGACTAGGATGGGGCAGAGCCTGGACTAGAATAGTCAGTTTGGATTAGGTCTTGGTTTAGTTCTGGCAGTGATGCAGTCCAGTAATCAGATTCTTTTATGGCCAAACATGTCTGGTCTATCTATCCGTCCATTTTCTTCCGCTTTATCCTGCTAGTCAGGGTCACGGGGGGCCAGGGGCTGGAGCAAATCCCATCCCAGCATCATTGGGCAAAGGCGGGGTATACCAGGGACAGATCGCCAGTCCATAGCCAACACACACTCACACCTACAGGCAATTTAGAGTGACCGATCAACCTTACTTTGGACTGTGGGAAGAGACCCAAAATGCCACACAGAAGGAATCCAACTGGATATCGGACCCGGATTGTCTTGCTGGGAGGCGACAGTGCCAACCACTAAACCACTGTGCCAACTAAAATATATCTGGTCCATTTCTGTAAATCATTTTTTTTATTTCTGAGGGTACAACTAGCCAGTATCTCGCCTTTTGACAAGTGTTGCACAAATTAAACTTACAATGCTTTGCTACAATGTGTGAAATACCCTCTGGTATTCAGGGGGTCCCATGTTGGCTGGCTTCTCCAGCATTGGCTGGCTGCCATAGCAGTACTCTTGCTAGCTTCAATAACACAAAAAAAAATCTTCTTCGGGAACTATTCCTTTCAAGTGTGGTATTGCTTCTTCCGAACATTAACACATTTAGCCTTTTGTCATTTTCTGAGTATTCACAAATCACTCTTTTCTTCTCCGGTGAAAAAGGACAAATTGTCAGATGTATAGAATAATATAAAGGTTGTCAGGGGTTTCCTGGGCACAGTTACAGCTCCACCCTGAGGCAGACCAGTGCTGTATCTCTAGTTAGTTAAGAATACGAATACCAAAGACAGAAACTGATTATATACCAAATACAGAACAAAGATCATTCCCTGTATTTGTAACTGGGCATTTGTTTTCCATAATGTACAGCATAACATCATATTTTGTAATAGAACCCCCTAAACTTTGATTTTGAGACATTCAGAGGGTCCGACAGGTTAATTAGCGGGTCTAGGACGCATCAGTACCCCCTATATTTCGCATCTTGCACTTTTTTATAACAGGATCCACTGACAGTAAAGACAGATTACAAAGTACCATACTACAACGAAGCTGTGAAAAAGCACAGGGGTGAAACAGTAAGGAGAACATTTTCATGAGACAAGAAGCTACAGCCTGTAAAATTACTTTTCTGAGATTATACTAAACTATGTGCATAAAACTGCACATTACTTGCGGTTTATATGATCTCCTATGGGATGTGGGAAGTGTAGAACATTTCTTTCCACAAGAGGACACCAGTTGTCTACTCTTTACCAAAGCTCTGCTGTTTCATCTGGTTACACTTTCTCACTGAGATGTGACAACAACATCTGATGCTGCTAGACACACAGTGTATCAGTATCAGGCCAATGTCAGCACAAAATGCTGGAATGGAAATTAAAAAGAATAAACAATGTACAGTAGATTTTACAGTAAACAACTTTGAAAGTAATATTTAAGGTATGTTGTTATGAGATTGAGGAAGAGAAGAGTGGACCTACATAATTTAGGAGGTTAAAACTGCATTGGTTGGATAACATTTTATTACATTAACATGATTACTCTACAAGGACATCTAGATAATTCAGAGATTCAGAGCTCAATTAGAAGACATTTGGTTATAAAACTTCACATCTTAATGTACACTACCATTTTAGTCTGTGCTATGCTTGCCATATAAAATTTTGTTTCCAATCTAATTCTATAACAAATATAGTCTCAGATTCTGTAATTGTTTGTAGTACTGCAAAATCAACAAACCAGGGTTTCCCTGTGACATGGAATTTCTGGAATATCATGGAATGCCATGAAAGGCTTTTGAAAAATGACTTTTAGGCCATAATTTAATTTTAAAACTATTATAAAACAAAATCACAAGCATCAGGATTTGTACTTTTATTTCACATGATAGGGTTGTGTGAGGTGACTCTATAAAACCACTACAAAAAAAATAGACTTTTAAGTTTCTCTAGAATGATCTAAAATGATGAAAGGAAAAATCTCATTCAGTCAGTAAGTCCAAGGTAACCACACTGTCTTAAGAACACACAAGACAATAAGCTGTGCTGACGTATGAAGGCATGAGTACAGGTAATGAAAGGTATGAAGGAGTTAACAATGTCTATACCTGTGGAGCAGATCTCCACCCTTGTCTGCTTATCAGCCTTTCCCAGCTTCATAACTTCTCATTGCCTGTCTTTCTTTCTGGCCGAAATGAAGAAAGTGAGACAATTTTATGTTTTTTTAATCCTGATGGTTATTTTACTGATGGTTTATGTGAACAGATACTGGACGAACAGAATCAATGAAGTATTTTTCAGACTGCCTCCTAACGCCTCCTTGTTTAAATCACAATATGGATATTCTGACTCTCATTCGGAAACCATCAACAGCAGCTACTTCAGGTCCAACATTCGTCACTACTACAACCTGGTCATGAAAGGATTTGCAACCTCGGATGAGGAGACAGACGAAGAGGATGCAGAGCTGGAGAACAGAAGATGCGAGTGGAAGATCCACTCAAGCCCGGTTCCTCTGGAGCTCAAACACAGACAGTACGCACGGAAGAAGCTCGTTCATGACCTGTGTGACAGTAATGGTACGTTAGGTTTTAATGGAAAGTGGCAGACATTTGAGGACATCCCTAATGAAGAGCTCGCCAACCTGCTAGTAGATGATCGGCATGGAATAATCTACTGCTACGTCCCAAAAGTCGCATGCACTGAGTGGAAGCGGATCATGATTGTTCTCAGTGAAAGCCTTAAGGTGAATGGCGTGCCTTATAGAGATCCTTCAGATATCCCCCACGAACAAGTTCATGGGAACACAATCCAGTGCCTTAACAGGTACAACAAGACAGTGATGAAAGACAAACTTCAACGATACAAGAAGTTCATGTTTGTCAGAGAACCTTTTGTTAGACTGATTTCCGCCTACAGAGATAAGTTTCAAAAAGATAATCAAATATTTTACAAGTACTATGGCATTTTCATATTGAAGGCATTCGCTAACATCTCTAATCCACCAGCATCTGTAAAGGAAGCACTTGCCGCCGGCATTGCTCCATCTTTCTCCAACTTCATTCAGTATATACTGAGTCTACCAGCTGAGAAATATGGATTTCTGGATGAGCACTGGAGACAGGTTGCTCATCTATGCCACCCATGCCAGATTGAATATGATTTTATAGGGAAGATTGAGACCATGGAGGAAGATGCAGCTCATCTTCTACGACTGCTTCACGTTGATAACATTGTAGACTTCCCACAGAGCAGTAGTGGTAGAACTGATGAAACCTGGATGAAGACCTGGTATTCTGGCATCCCCATTGAATGGAGAAGGAAACTGTACAAACTGTTTGAGATTGACTACAAATTATTTGGATACCAAGTTCCTGAAGATCTGTAACCATAAAACATTACATAAATGTAAATGTGAAGAACACTGTCAGCAAGTCCTGCACTAATGCAATGAGTTATCCAAGCTGACGGCATGGTGTACGTATATATTAGCATTTATTTCCATGCTGTGGTGTAGTAGCTACTGTAAACAAGTAAATATTCATTTGTTTAAGGTAAACGTGTGGACTTTTTTGGGTTTAGACTCCTTAAACTATTAATATTCAGGGTATGTTGTTAAGCGATTAAGGAGGAGAAAACTGGACCTACAGAAATCAGAGGGGTTAATACAGCATTGGTTAATATTATATTACATTAACATGTTTACTCTACAAGGACATCATTGAAATCAGACTTCAGAGCTCTATCACACATTAATTAGAAGAAATTTGGTTATATAACGTCACACCTTAATGTATACTAGCATTAAAATCTGTGCAATCGCTTGCCATACTATATTGTGATATATTATATACAACAATAACTTCCAGGATGTGCACAGATGTCACCAAAAGTATGTTTAGATGCTCCATTTAATGTTGTGTAAACAAAAAGTTGTTAAAAGAAAAAGAGTATATTTTGTATCTGCATATATCTGTTTTATATTTGCCTTAACATTTGATCTCAACTTCATAGTACACTTTCATGTATCTTAATCATTTATTCCTCATTTCCTACATCTTCAGTTAATCATTTTGGACAAACTAACATTTGTTAAAGTTTATTTACATATTCCTAGAGTCCTACCTGTCCCCTGTGAAGTTAAATTAGGACTAACATATCATTGTCATTCTATGCCTTTGTGTTTAACCAGTTTGGTTTTATATTGTCGAAAACTTTAAACTCTTTGGCGTACGTACTTGGTTCCACCTCTACGTGACCAGAAGCATTGTTAAGTTAAACAAAATATCTCAAATCCTTACTCACAAAAGGGTTCATATCTGCTGAATAGCTCAAGTCCTAGTTCAAATAATAGCTTATATTTGCCAAATATCTTATAAAAAGCTTACACAAAAAAATGTTTACATATGTTTTTAGCCTTTCCAAGTAGACTGTGACTGGTTTGACATCCCAAACAGACGAATTACTGTACTGTGTAATTTGTCTTGTTAGAAAACGGTTAATAACAATCTATTATTATTTCCTGATTGATTTCTTGTCATCTTTCTATGTGGACAGTTGTATTGTATTTATTGCATTGTGTTTACTTTGTACAGTTATGCCTCTCTGTTCCAGGCAGGAGATGAACTGTAGAAAATACTTGTCCAATTCTAGTGTTACTACACTGAAATAATACTCTGAAAGTTTTGTACTTTACATACATTTAACTAATTCTGAAATGTAATATTTCTAGTGTTCGATTTCCTACACAACCTTTTACTGCTTATATTGTCATTAAGATATTTAAAACACTTGCTACAAATCTCAGAATTTTCTCTTTAATGGAGTACCTGTGCATTTTAATGTTTTTATTAAAGCTTCCAACACATCTGTCCACACCTATGCCAGACAAACTAATACTTTATGACCACTTGTTTATTGACCATTTGTCATACTCCGCCCTGTTCCCCGCGTCCCTCGCCTGTTTACCTTTTGTCATGTGTTCCTTGCCTCCGCCCTCCACCTGTGTCTTGTCATGTTCACCACCTGTTCCCGTTTTCCTCTCGCTATCCTGTGTATTTAGTCCGCCTGTTTTGCCCTCTCCCTTGTCGCTCATTGTTGACTGTGATGTTGATCTTGATGTTAGTGTCATGGTGATTGTGAGGTTATCGTGTTATGTCTTGACGTATCCTGTCTGTTTACCTTTGTGTTGTCATTAAAAGTACAGTTTATGTTTATAAAGCTCTGCGCCTGTGTCCGTTCTGCTAAGACCCCCCGTGACACCATTAAAGTTGTGTGTCATTCTGTAGTCAATGTTATGCCCACATTTGGAACTCTATGCTAGATTTCTCAATGTTAAAAATGAATGGGCTTCTTAAAATATCACTTCTTTAACTCCCTGTGGTGAATAAAAATCTCCTGAATGCAGTATGTTTTATTCTGTGAAGATTCTCTGAATTACAAGGTCATTAATGAGTTGTAAAACTTATCTTGCTAAATTTAACCTTACGCCACTAAGCTACGTGAAGATAAGGTAGGCTAGGCAGTGTTCTGGTCAGCGTTATGTGATGGCAATCTCTTATCATAACATTTATAGATAGCTCTGTATATAAACCCTCTTGTAAGTTAGAGCCTAAATTCCCGTATCAAAAATACTGCCAGCTCTACAAGGCTTAAGTCAGCACCAATTAAGGTGGAATGGGGATGTCGATATCAGAACATGTTTCCGGCTTCAAAAGAATAATTAGGATATTTTGATAGCTTAAACGAGTTTAGCAGGGAGTCATTAGTTATATTAGGCTGAGTCTGTCCTGAATTAACCTGAGTGCAGCAGCTTGTCATGTTTCTCAAGCCATCGTGCGCAGCGCTGAAAGAGACCACTGCTATTAGTGAATACCATCACCATGAATGCGGGTACCTGCTCTGCAACTATTTTAAGTAGGTGGCACATGGTAAATTGGCACCCACATGACAGCCCAGACCCATATTTTTCAAGAAGAGCATTGCCTAGAATATTATATTCCCCGCACTGGCTTGTCTTCTTCCAACGGTGTAACATTGTGCATCCAGCACATCCTAGTGCATCCAGTCCATCTTGGTCACCTCCCCAAGCAAACTGACCATATAATGTAAAAGAAAATGGGATATCTTGGACCAGACCACCTTCTTCTCCTGCTTTAGGAACTTTTCTGATGCTTAGGTGCTCATTGGAGGAGATTTTGCCAGTGGACAGGGGTTAGCATGACCACACTGACCAGTCTGGCCATCATTGCCTTTGCACTTTGAAGAGCCCTATGTGGCCAACATCATATGGTGTGTGGTTTGTCCCACTGCAAACCACTGTCAGTAGCCATTACAGTTTAGGCCTGTCGTCTCCTGCTGTTGTGGCTTCTCTGGTTGCCTCTCCTGGTGTGGCAGTCACTACTTGAGCTGACCCTGCTCCTGTGCCCTAGACTGCTTCTGTTTCTGCTCCCTGGGCTGCTCCTGTGCTGGCTCCATGCAGGGCTCTTGTTCCAGTCTTCCAGACGGCTTCAGTTCTCAATCTTCAAGCAATCTTCAAGCAGTAATCTTCAAGTGCCAGCTCCCCATTCTGATCCAGTGCTGGCTTCGCATGTTGCTGCTCCTCAAGTGATGGCTATCCTAGCTGCTTCTGGTCCTTCAGTGGTGGTCCCCTCCCACTACCCTCCCCTGGGCCTGCACGGTACTGTGAATTACTTATACCCCTTTGTTTTCCCAGTCTGTTAGCAAAGCTCTGAGCCATGTTTCTTCCGTACTTGTATTTTGACCCTTGCTTTGTCTCCTGTTTTTTTGAATATTGATATGTCTCTGATGTTGCTTGCTAGTGTTTTTACACCAGCCTCTAACAAAGGCACTCAGCACATGCAACCTGTTTCAAAATTATCCACCCCCCAAATAATGCCTGCTTTGTGGTGGTTCTGTGGAGGTCCTGACCACTAAATAACAGAGTTTGCAGAAAAACAAATAAAATAACAGGGCTACAGAGTGCATCTATGTGGTAAGTGGCTGATCAGTGTACATAATGTATGTTTACTCTCTACAGCCTCATCTGTATTGTTCTTCTTTCACGCCTAGTGCTGGAGTTCTGTGAAGCTGACTTTGCTTTTATCTTCCTTGGTTTAAAAACAGCAATACATGTGATGTAGTAAAAACCGATTGGTAAAGTATAGGTAATTTGAATACAGGGATCAAAGTTCTCAAACCCAGCAAGAGGAACACGTGGAAAGGGATGTTTTTAACTGAGATTTACTATGTGTTTACAGCCACACACTGTTGGGTGCACACTTGCTACAAAGGAATAGCTCTTTACAGAGGGATCAGCGGCAAACAGTCAAAACTCTGAAAAACTCTGAAAGTCTCTATGCAAAGCACTTACTTTATGCACTCCAAGAACAAGTTTGTGAATAATTTAAGTGGTTATATAGGAGCTATGCTGATGCAGAAAATTGAGCCAACAAATGTGGGCCACTGCTTATCACAATTGGATCCTGTTGCTCTAGTTTATGGGCCATAACCTTGCAAATGGCCTCATGTAGTCAATGCCTTGCTAAGAATCAACAGAGCCTTAGAAGCAATGGCAAGCAGATGGTTCTTTAACTACCCTTGAGCACTTAAACAAAGCTTGTTCAGTCCTTCCACTTTGATGACACCTAGATAGGCTGATGACCACGAATATGAGAAAATTGTGAACCTTCCCGAACCTGTATAAGAAATGAAAACTAGGGATGCCACATGGGAACAAGAATCAAATTCAAATTGAAGCCTTCTTTGTTTGTGAAGTATTCAAATGACACATTTACATTATTTATTTAACAATATATAGTACCTAGCAAAAAAGGGAGGAATCATAACTGCAGAACATAACAGATTTATAGGCCTAGAATGTAAGTCTAAAATGTATTGTTTTCTAAATACACAAGGGGAAAGCTCTACAGCCAGCTGCAAGGCACCTTTCTGACGAGAGATGAAAATCCATAAACCATTTTATGAGGGACATTTTACAGAAAAGCGCAGTTGTCCAAAAGGTCCCACCCTAATCATAAAACACTGCAAAAGGCTTGTCACGACACACATTAAAATGGGGATGGAGTACAAAAAAGTGTTTTGTTTGGTCCTAAAGGGGGCGGCGCTTTCCATTCTCTTCATCTTCTTTGGCTTTTCTGTGAATGCTGAGACTCAACGCACATCTGAGGACAGATATGTACTGCGGCTTATTAAGGATGTGTCTCTGTCTAGAGTCAGTCCACACTATGATCTTATAGCATTATCTAGTTTTATATAAGAGAGGGAGCATTGTTACGCGCTTGTGTGCCTTTCTAGGCAAGTTTTAACACTCTTTTCAGAATTAAGCCAAGTGATCTTTTATTATATTTCATAAATTGTTAAACTCGCCATCGTTAACTCGCCGGTCACCATCACATCAGCCAGGTTCCTTCGTCCTATTTTTACCTGGAATCTGCTGCTCCACAACGTGTTCGGAAAAAAGGAGGGAATGTAGAAGAATGTCTATGTCGCAAAGATTCTCAGTTTCTATGACTACTGTCGCCAGGCAACGATCCGTCCACATACAGTGCACCGTCTCCTTTGATTGAAGAACACAAACCAGCCGTTCCCTGAGTCTCTGCTTCCCATCCGGCTTGGCTGACTTTATCACATACAGCAGGTATTACTGAACCCACAAGTAAATCTATAGTAGTGCTCACTTGCCGTAATACAGACCTCCTTCTCTCCTGCTGGCTGTGTGAAAGACGCACTTCACAGGTGCTACAGCATCTAGTGATCAAGCATCGCTGCCCTCACACTGGAAGAGTTCATTCAACACTGGAGGTGTTAATTCAGCACTGCGATTCCATCTTTGTGGAATGTGCAGTAAAAGGTGCAATTTTTTGATGCTGATTGATAATTAGTGATTCCAGCCTCTGGGAATCAGCCTGGATTTATTAACTATAAAGAGGACAGTGAGATCCTGATGTGGATCGCCTAACTTGTGGGAAAATGTTTGTCATTTTAAAATATTTATTAGCTAATTAATATTATTAATTTATTTTAAAATAGTTATTCCTAAAAAATACAGAAACATATTGAACTTATGAAATTGACACAGAAAGCTAATAATGTCAAACTGTTCAGCATTTACGGTTCAGTTTTTTTTTGGGAGACTTGCTTTCAGTTTTCCAAATGTAAAGTCTTGGTTTTCCGCTTCTCACCCCTACACATTCAGTGATGTTGAGATCTGGACTCCCACCCTGATTACCCCACCCTCAACCCGCACCGCTTGTGATCAAGGGCTCTCTAATAGTATGCCCTGCTCTTTTCTAGGGCCCCCTGGTAGGGACTCTCATAACCAGGGTCCTCTAAAATTATGCCCCCCTCTTTCCTAGGACCCCTAATAGCCAGAAGTCGAAGTCAGAGCAGTGCCACAACACCTCGTCCATTTTCATAAGGGGCCCAAAAGCATGGCTAGGGCCCCCAAAAGCATGGCTAGTGCCCAAAAGCATGGCTAGTGCCCCAAAAGCATGGCTAGGGCCCCAAAAGCATGGCTAGGGCTAGGCTTTTCAAAGTCCCTAAAAGTCAGAGGATCCTTAAAATGGAGAGCCCTCGGAAATGGGTGCTGGGCACTGGGTGCTGGCCCCACTGGCCCGGTCAGTAATTCAGCCATGGACTCTGGGGGTGGTCAGTTTATGGTTGTGACAACACCAGCAACTTCTTTGTTGGATCTGCAATTGAACTTCTTTTTGGTATGTTTTCTTTTAACAGTAAGAGTGTTTTCACAGATACACATCCTTACAGACCCATACTTTTTAGTTGTGACAGAAACACTTGTGGATGTTGTCAGATCAGAAGCAGGAGCAAGAGCTTGATTTTCTCCTTTCTCTAAAAATGGAGGTTTACGTAAAGTTCTGTTTACCTGATGGCAACAATTATGCCGTTTTACCTGGTCTTTCAAGTTTTTTTGATGATTTTCTTCATATTTTTTACTTGTTTTTTAAAACCCTTGGAAATTGTGATTTTTTTTTTACAGCCTTTCTGTGCTTTGGAGACATCCTCAGCCAGCTGCTTAGAGAAGCCCATGGTAAAGAAACAGAGAATTTATTACAGTCTGAAACTATAAATTCTTAATGTTCTTAATGTCAGTTCGTACAATTCTTGACCCGCCTATCCAATGCAAATAAGCCAATAATGCTAATTAGTTAATTGCCAAGAAGATAATTAGTTTCTGAGACATTGCAATTGAAAGAATGTCAAAACATTTGCACATACCACAATCATATATTTTTTTAATTTTAAGTCTTCAAATAAAAGGTTACTGTGCATTGACATTTGTAGAAATATGTTAGTTGTAAGAGTTTAAACTAACGAGACACACAGTGACATAATTATTTAATTTGCTGCCTGATTTGATATCTGGTTACCACTGTTAAGAGATAGTGTACAACTTTTTTGGCTCCTTATAGATTTTGTTTTATTTGATTAAGGTAAGTTTAGGATCACTTTAGAATTTCATTTCATGTAATTTTCATGCAATTCACAAACAATATTGTCCATTTCACAATTAAATTAAGTGTATCAGATGTTTTTTAAAGAATAAAAATGTTGTATTAAAGTCTACTTTTGTATAGAGGCTCATTTTCCATATAGTCCTATTATCAGTAATTCTCAGTCCTCTGTCTAAATCTACTGGTACGGCCGCCAATCCAAGTTAAGGATGTTATTGACAATTGTGATGCACAGCTGAAAAACATTCTACTAATAAGTGAGTATAAAAGGGAGAACAACATTCTAGGTTAGTTTAGTATCTGAAGCATCAGCAGTTGATGGCTTGCCGGTCGACTCAAAATGACCAGAAAGAAACAACTTTCTTTAGAGACCCGTCAGTCCATTGTTGTGTTAAGGAAGAAGATACTCCATTGAAAACAAGAACATTTCACTGTGATCCCAAACTTTTGAGCGGCAGTGAATATTTGTCTCTTTCTGTTTATCTTTTCCTTCATTATAGAATTTTATTGTTAAGAGAGGCCTTAGTCTTTTAAAGTGCAGTACAAGCAAAGATTACTTACTGATTTACATTGGCAAACGCCTCTGCATACGTGGAAGAGATTGCTAAACATTCAGTGCTGCCATGGAGATTCAAGGTGCTGTTGTCCAAATAGCTTTCCTAAGAGCCTGGGCACGTACAGCTGATAACGATTCCTGGGAAACTCTGTAAACAAGCTGCACGATTGATTGAGCACAAAAGATGTCTCGCTACAGTGTCCTGGAGAATTACAGGCATCTTTGATAAAGATTGTTTAGCATCTTGCTCTTGCGCTTAACATATAAGAGAAATCTAAACTTTCTGAGGTGAAGCTATACATAATAAGTTGTATACTCCAGCATGTATAGTCTTATATTCCTCTCGTATGCAGTGTTGAAGTGCCCAACTATTGCAGCCTAATGTATTCTCTGCACTAAAACGCCTGACTTGACTTGTGAGACTTGTGAGTGCAGGGTTTTGGGCACCGTAGATATAGAATATTAACACGGACAGTGTTTTTGAAGTTACCTTTGCATCCTCTGTTCCACTAAGCCTGCTTTAACGTCAGATTCTTAGAGGTGGTTCTGGCACTTGTGGTTTGCTTTGGAGAAATGTTATTTACTTCATTTATACTTTATTTATGCAAATCTAGTGCTTACAGACTTTATGTCCAGACGGCTCTACCTCTGGCTGAGAGAGAAACCTTCCGTCTCCAGAAGAGTAATCATTTCACATTTCACAAGCTCCAGTCCCCATCCATGACACCCACGAGGTGAGGTCAGCTGAATACACATTTGGTACATGACATCAGCACCTTGGGAGTACAGAGATAAAAGCATGGGTAAACACTTATAAATGTTTTTTTTAATACACAGTACTGTGCAGGTCAGAAACCGTCCTTCATTTATTAAATTTCCCGTCACTTCTGCATGAATCAGATTGAAGATAATTCACTTCAATAAGAAAGCAGAATTTTAGAGGAAAATAAATACACAAAAAACTGAAACTGATGGATGTGTAGCTGTCAAGAAGCCCTTGCTGAGAAAAGGAAATAATACAAATCAAACAAAGAAGCTGCTGAAACGATGGACTGACCACCCCAGGGTCCAGACCTCCCCAGAGTCCAGATCTAAGCAGCTTTAGAGATGATTGGGGTAACTTGGATCTTGAGAAGCAGAACATGCAACCAACTGCTAAGACTGACCTTTGGAGGTATGGAAAAACTCTTTGAACCTACGTGAAAGCAATTCTTCTGAAATTCTACTGGAATTGAATCTGTAATAATGACAAAACGTGAACACATTAAATACTGACTCCAATATTTGTTGAGGCTTTTGTGTAATTACAAATTCTTACAAATATATTCATAGTTTTTTCTGATGTTAAAAATGAAATAACTTGTAATGTCTGTTTTGAACATTATGGACTTTGGTCTCTATTTTTTGCACAGTACTGTACATTTCTAATAGTGGAGTTACCACGTAACTTAGTTTTGGGAGCTGGACCATGCCCTAATTACCTCTACCTACTATATATACAACCCCATTCTCGCTTCATTCCCATGCCAAACAACATCGCACCCACCACCTCCCCATCTCCTCCCTACATTTTATCTTTATCCCAAAGACCGGAGGGGGGGCACTGTTCACGCACAAGCACCAAGCCACACAAAACTCCAGCCCAAGCCCTATGAGATCGCCACCCCCCCCCACTACCGCCCCACCCTTTTTCGGCTCACTTCTGAGTGTGGTCCATGCTAGCAAATTTTATACCAGGGATTTCAAACTGTGTTTTAAAGGTAGAGATGAGTTTGTCCTGTTCTAAAACTCAGGGCTTTATGTACTAAGCCTATTGCACCAGTTCCAGGCACAAAATCAGACATACAATTACATACATATGTAACTAATGCAGCTCCTCAAAAGAAATGCTGTCAGTTTACATTCAAACACATAGTTGTATATGTCTCAATAAAATAGCAAATACTATAAAAAGGCAGTTAGTTATAACCACAAATTTAAAATAGAAACCTTGATGTTCATGCTTCTAGCATAACTGCCATTCCACTGTCACTATCACTAAAATAACGATACTCTTTCTTAATGGCACTAGCATCATGTTTTATGTCACTGTATTATGTGTAAACTGTAAAAAATTTATGTGGGTCTCATGCGTTCTTCCCCCTAACTTGCTGCTGTAGATTAGAAGCAGAAAGAATATTTGCTGTCACAGAAAAAAAGGAACGCGATCCCTCAGATTTTGAAATACATTTAATTTACCTCTCCGTAATGGAGGATGAAACCTTAGGGCTAGATTAATCAAAGCCTTTAGTACATGTAAAATTTTTCGCACATACAACGTCAGTGGTACGGCCAATGACAGGATACTGCAATGGGAAAATTTCTTTAAAAAGTCTGAGAAAACCAATTTAACAATGGATCTTTTCTAGGTTTATCACTGCAACTCTAAGTGCGACTAATTAATGCAGTAGCACACCACAGATTTCCCAAAGTAACTAGTTTCCCCAAACTAAACGTCTTACTTTTTATAGTAGAGCATGCACTACACACAGCGCTACAGGTTTGCATGTACTAAATGCTTTTCTTGGCCCCCGAATGTTGATGGTGTGTGACAGGACCAATGGGGGAATATGTACAGAAGTAGTTTACAGAGGTGAACACTCGATATAGCTCTACAACGCTATTACAAACATTCTAGATGTAGTCATAAAATCATTCTTGTTTTCTTGTGTTTTTCTATTTCATGTTATCTTACATGAATTATCCTACACTGCTCTGAAAATCTTACTTTCTCCACAACAATGAAGAATTCTCCTCCTCCTAAATTCCCCACTGCTGCTCAGAAGATTATCAGTTAGCGATCTGTATCTCCCTCCTCCTCCTCCCTGTTCATCTTTCTTCCTTGCTTTCGGTCTCTCGCTCACAGAGCTCCAAGGTCGTGACAGGAGCGAGACTTCTGCCTGAAGAACTTGCCACTCTCGCGCTCCTTTTCGCGTGGGTAGCGCGGCACCAGACTGGCGAGGAATCGTTTGGCTCGGGTGGTCAGGCTCTCACGACGGCCTCCGGACGTCCCCTCGCCTCCGCCGGCCCCTAGAGACTCTAGGCTCTCGCCGCGCGCTGCCCGCACTGCCAACTCCAGGAGCTCTGTGGTGCCGTGGTCCAGAGAAGCGGACAGCTCCAGATATGGAGATTCATACAGAGCGGCGCTGGAACGAGCCTCTGAGAAAAAGAGAGACGTAGACTATAAAATACACAACAGTCTGCACAGATATTACAACAGTTTTAATAATAATATTATAGTTATTTTCACTCTACACATTCTGCTCAGTGGCAACTCCTCCTTATTGCTTTCTTTTTGGAGTCTTCCTGGCAATATGGGCCTTTTTATTATAAAATAACATATACACACACATACATAGACACACATCCATACACACGCATACATACACACGCGTACATACATACACGTACACACACGTCCATACACACACATACATACACACGCATACATACATACACGTACACACACGTCCATACACACACATACATACACATGCATACATACACACACGTACACACACACGCATACATACATACACGTACACACACACGTCCATACACACACATACATACACACACGCATACATACACACACGTACACTCGTCCATACACACACATACATAGACACAAGTACATACACACACATACATAGACACACGCATACATACACACACATACACATACATACATACTCACACATACCTAGACACACGTACATACACACACATACATAGACACACGTACATACACACACATATATACACACACATACATACACAATACTGTATGTTTGTTGTGTGATTTCTTTGCATACCTTTACAGAAAATAAGTATACTTAAAGTTAATTTTATTAAGTATACTTTATGCAGTTACTATACTAATGGCATTGTACTAGTAGTAAGCTTGTATATGTACTATTTTAATACTTATTGGGACTAATTGGCCCACTTTCTACTTTTAAGTACATTTTAAGTGCAAGAGTAGTAAACCAAGTATACAACTAGTTTACAGCTTTTGTACTGTAACTACACTAAAAGTAAAGGGTTTACTGTTAGTTTACTAGCTTGTAAGTTTTCTTTAATTGAACTTAACATTATACTTATAATTTACTGCTTATATTATTGTTGTACTTTGAAGTTTATGACTAGGTTTAAGGGTTTTTTTTCTACTTAAAATAGAACTTAACAACATTACTTACTTACTCACCAGTGGACACACGTAAAATAAACAAGGCTAAGAAACAGATTAAGAAACATATTTGTATCTTTATAAATCTTTATAAATTAAATTTTAAATAAATATTGTACTGGATGTGTTTTTGTGCAGAGCAAGTATACTTACTTCTACTATCTCAATCAAAAGATTAAGTTCAAGTAAAGGCCAAATATACTTAGACTGTTCTATACTTGTCAGTATAACCCAAGCATACTTAAGTATAACTGTGTTTAGTATATCACTGAGAAGTACATAAAAAGTAAACTGAAAGCATTCTCACTTCCTTTTAGTTTAAAAGAAGTAAACTAATGCTACACTTGAATAAACTTCTTTTTTGTAAGGGTAAAGAACAAACAAATACTGTAAAGAGTAACTCTCTGCATAGCATAACAACAGACTTCAACTACAGTCAAGCTTCTGTCGTGTCTCTCATTGTAGTCACTATCCATAGATCAGACACAATCTTATCTCTGAGGAAAAAAGTTAACACGGTTAATGCTGACGACAAAGAGAACAGTCAGAATTGGACAATGCAAATGCGTCTGCAACATCTTAAAAATGTGCGAAATTAGGCAGTGTCCAGTTTGGCTAAGAAAGACTGTCCTTAGATCGTAACCAGCAGCTTCACAGAACAGCAGGTACAAACTGGTGATAAAACAGACTATAACAGCTATACAAAAACTTAGGAAGGAAGCAAAAGCCTGATTGAATAACCACTGACATTTTTTTAAATGAAACTACTAAAGGAGCTAATATTCAGTTAATGATGGAGCAAATCACTAATCATATGCAGACAACAGCAACTTTACAGGAGAGGACAAAAACTGTGTTCACTTTCAATGGAAGTCAATGGAACCAGAAATCCTTCCAAGCTATTTTGGAGCATTTCTATTGATCCATTTATCATAAAACTTAAAAAAAATTAAATTCGACAAAAATGGAGTTACATGTTTTTCTTTGGAGGGCGACGAGCTATAACATTAGCGTACCAAAACTGAAAGTGCTGAATAAAAGTCATTACGAGATCGTTTGCTATGCAGTGAAACATTTTATCTCCCTATAATATACAAAATAAACAAAAAGCTTAAATATAATATATATATATATATATATATATATATATATATATATATATATATATATATATATATATATATATATATATATATATATATATATAAAAATATAAAAGCTTATAACATTGTGCACATCGTGGTTATACAATTACAGACTGTAGTCCGTGATGATGGTGTGTTAGTGCTGGTACAAGTGGATCAGACACAGCAGTGCTGCTGAAGTTTTAAACACTGTGTCCACTCACTGTCCACTCTATTACACACTCCTACCCTGTGGGTTCACCTGCTAGATGTAAAGTCAGTGATCACTGTGATAGTCCTTCATCAGTGGTCACATGATGCAGCTCACAGGACGCTGTTGGCTGAATAGTTGTGGTTGGTGAACTATTCAGCAGTGACAGTGAAGTGTTTTAAAACTCACAACACTGCTGAGTCTGATGCACTTGTGCTAGCTCTACCTATCGAATATGCACATAGACAGAGATGAACGTAAGCAATTTTGAATCATTAGTATTTCATTATGAGATTTTAGTGTAAAGAGTTACTGGCATTTTCAAACCACAAAAAAATTAATGGAAATTTGAGGTTTTGTAACAGACAGTAACATCACACTCATATAAAAACGGAACGCAATAGAAAAATGTGCTCTTAATGCTTAATGATCACATGCAAATCTACATAAAACGTGTCATAATACTGCAAAAATAATTTCCCAGAGCTTTGGCAGCCTCTGTAAATAGCGCTGTAACCGAGTTAAAATGGGAAGAGTGAAAATAACCAAACCCAGACCCACAGATAGAAGAGAAACAGAAGAACGGAGGGAGGCGATGGAGAAGAGAGAAAATCAGTCAGCTCATTACTGCGGTTCAGGGTGGGTCACGGAGTGCATTGTTTTCAGTTATGCTTTGCTTCTCTCTCTCTCTCTCTTTCTAATTTTCTTTTTCACTATCTCTCTTTCCCTATTCCTCTCAGCCACCCTCTCTGCCTCTGAGTCATCCTCACCTGGGCCTGTAAACATGACACAGTCAGCAGTGTAACAGATACCTGCCTCTCCAGATGAAAAACCTCATTATGGAACTTCACAGACATCTGGACACAAACTAAAACACACACACACACACACACACACACACACACACACACACACACACACACACACACACACACACACACACATTTCTCAAGACATCTCCTGAAAAGCCTCAGCAGCGGAGAGAAAAAGTGTGAGAGGGTGGGAGTGGGAGGAAAAGAGAGATTGCAGTGCCGAGCTGATAATCTAATGGGAACAGATTATGTTTCACCACAAAAACCGTAATTTCCCTAATTGGCAGCAATTAAAACCTTATCCATTAATTAAACTGGGATACTTCCCGGGGGTAGATGCAACGAGGAACGGAATGGCTGAGGTCTCTCCAGCTAAAGCCCTTTAAAATTCAATTTACAGGGGGTAATTGTCCCCTTGCACAGGTACTACCCTGTGATTGTATTTCCACTGGCCATGTTGGTGTTTTTCTCCGTCGTCCCTGAGAAAATTACAGGCTGGATTACCTGTTGTTTTCCACCAAACTAGTCCTGTTCTGATGCACATCTCTGGCAGATGTTGCCTCATTTTGGGAAGAATTTTTTTTTGGCTGCTGCTCTCTAGGCACCTCAAGATTTAATTTAGATTTTGATTCAGAGTGCCAAGAGGCAGTTATGAAACGATTCTTAAAGCGCCTGCACTATGTTAATTTACTCTGCTTTTGTAATTAACAACAGTGTTCCCTACAGATCTGAAATAAACCTGGAGGCAGTGTCAGGGAGGTACTCAAATTTTTATAGATAATCAAACTCTGAGAGTCCTTTTAACTTAATTAGGTATTTAAATAAGGTGTGTGTGATTTGGAGTATTATTCATTTATTATTTATATCCTTTTGGCTGATGATATGGTGCTTATGTTTAGCTGATAAAGAGTGTCCCAATGCTTTTTAATGGAGATCAGATCTGGCAACCCTGGGAAACTATTTTTCTTAGCACAATACTGCAACGCTGCTGCAGTCACATGTTTGTAATGAAAAGCTTTACCTCATTGTGGTACACGGCTGATGGCGGCATGAATGCATGCAAATGTTGCATGATAATAAGATTATGATTGATAATCAGATGAGAGCTGTATCAGAGTAGATTGTTTATTTAAGATGGAGAAAGGCAGGAGGACAATCTGTACTCTCATTTTTGTTATATAATACTGGCTTAGTTTGGAATTCAACAACGAGGCGTTTGGTGTCCAAGGCTCACAAAAAGATGAACATCAGATTTATCATTCATGCGGTCAATAGCAAAAGTTGGGAAAACTACTGGTCCACCGCAAACAACTTAATTGCCTGCTGGACAAGCACGTAACATTAGGCTAAATCATTAATATTATATATTACATATACATATTAACTCAATTCATAGCTCAAATGGTAAACTATGCATTTACCTTTTCAAAGCACCATCCTCTCTTGTGCACTCTCTTCTAACTGACTGATGAGAGAAAGAGAGGGATAAAGCCTGTTTTGTGATGCTAAGAATTCGTAGACTCTTAAAACGAATGACATCACATGTTTGATATTCGGCAAATTAAGCCAGCGCTATGATTGGTTGAACTCTTCTTTCGTTTCTCAGATGGCTAATTGCTTTCTCTTGCTCTTATACTTAAGTGCTGCATGTGCAGAACTGAACTCACAGGTGTGAGCAGCTTTTTGAATAGTTTATAGAGACAAACAGTAGCAGTAAACTATCATTTCTAAATGCGTGCTTGCTAAGCACAATGCTTACAGGTTGGCAGGTCTGGAGGGTTTTTTTAGAGCCAAAAGTACTTGGCATTTATTTCAGAGAATTCAGTTATTAAACAAAAAATTAACGTGCCAATGAGACAAAGAAAACATTTTGCATTGCAGTGACTACAGTTGCCAAGGTAATAATATAATGCTTAGATAGCGAGTCAGAGTCAAGTTACAAATTAGTGTTAAGCATGAGTCCAAGTCTAGTTATGAGTCAGTTAAGTGTAAGTCCTCAACAAGTTTTACTTAAATTGGACAAAAAAGAAATTTAAATGGTCAAATTATTGTTGTTACAAATTCTTAAAATTATACTTGGGTCACTGTCAACATAAATTTGAAATAATACAGAAATTAACATTCTCTTCTTTTTTATTGCTTAAATAGCATATAGTAAGGTTTAAAGAGTAAAAAAAACATTTTAATAATTATCATTGAAATGTATTACTAGACCTATATATCATACTATAAGTTTACAAGACCGGCTACACTTGCTGACCCACGTACTGCAATCAAACTGAGTTGAATAAACCTGCTGTATTGTTTGTACTAACATACACACTTTATTATCTTAACTAGCAATCACACTGATCTACACTCAATTTTAACGTTTCCGTTACTTTGTGTGGGCTTTTTTTTAAGGCTTAGAGGTCAACTTTGGACAGTTCGTATTGTTTTGAACTGTCAGTACTAGTACACTACTAAAACGTTTGACTGGTAGTGTACTAAAACGTTTGGCTGGTAGTGTATCTAAAACGTTTGACTGGTAGTGTATCTAAAAAGTTTGACTGGTAGTGTTACTAAAACGTTTGACTGGTAGTGTATCTAAAACGTTTGACTGGTAGTGTATCTAAACCGTTTGACTGGTAGTGTATCTAAAACGTTTGACTGGTAGTGTATCTAAAACGTTTGACTGGTAGTGTACTAAAACGTTTGACTGGTAGTGTACTAAAACGTTTGGCTGGTAGTGTACTAAAACGTTTGACTGGTAGTGTACTAAAACGTTTGGCTGGTAGTGTACTAAAACGTTTGACTGGTAGTGTACTAAAACGTTTGACTGGTAGTGTACTAAAACGTTTGACTGGTAGTGTACTAAAACGTTTGGCTGGTAGTGTACTAAAACGTTTGACTGGTAGTGTATCTAAAACGTTTGTCTGGTAGTGTACTAAAACGTTTGGCTGGTAGTGTACTAAAACGTTTGACTGGTAGTGTATCTAAAACGTTTGACTGGTAGTGTACTAAAACGTTTGACTGGTAGTGTATCTAAAACGTTTGACTGGTAGTGTATCTAAAACGTTTAACTGGTAGTGTACTAAAACGTTTGACTGGTAGTGTACTAAAACGTTTGACTGGTAGTGTACTAAAACGTTTGACTGGTAGTGTACTAAAATGTTTGGCTGGTAGTGTATCTAAAACGTTTGACTGGTAGTGTAATAAAATGTTTGGCTGGTAGTGATCTGAAACTTTTGACTGGTAGTGTACTAAAACGTTTGGCCGGTAGTGATCTGAAACTTTTGACTGGTAGTTTTCTAAAACGTTTGACTGGTAGTGTACTAAAATGTTTGACTAGTAGTCATCTAAAACTGTTGACTGGTATTGCAGTTAAATGAATCTTTTGAGTTTAAAAGATTTTAAAATGAGCCAAGGAGAGAGAACTACTGTTTCTATACAACGCCGCTGAATGCAATTAACCTCAAATGCCATGTCACACGCTGCCGTCACGCACACGCAGAGAGAGCTGGGATTACGCAACATCCACAAACTCAAAGGACCCAAAGTGGGTGCATGTGTGTGCAGGCGTGCCATTTTCTCTGAACTCCTTGTGCCTTGCTTTTGTCTTTAAAGATGGCTAAAGACGCATAAAAACCGTAGCCAGTGAGGGCAATCTAAAATTGTGTGTGAGTGTGAGCGCATAGTTTCATGTTAAAGCCCATCCTCCTCTCCTCCCACACAGAGTGGATGCTGCTGTTCTCTGCCAGTGCTCATCTCTGCTTTCATAAATCTGCCAACATCCCATTCCTCCAGCTGGGACCCACACAGGACACACAAATGCACACGCTGAAAGGAAAATGCGCATGCACAAACAACCGCCTGCATACAGTCACTCCATACTCACACACACGCTGCCTGTCACCACAGAAAGAAGGAGGAGAAAGTGCAAGATTTAAAGGGTCTGCGAGGCAGAGAGAGAGAGAGAGATTCACTGGGAGACGGCAGAGACACAGAGAGACTGGAGAAAATGGAGGCAGGGTTGGCAGGAGAGCAAGAACTGCTTACCACCTATATACAAAAAAAAAAGACATTTGGGATGGAAGCACAGTGCACAAATTTAAAGGTCACGCAGCAGAAAAATCTATACTCAAGCCAACAGCTTGCAAAAACTGCACACAGACATTTTTAGAACTTGACTCTGAGTTGAATCTACATTCTAACAATTTGGCTCCAGGCCACAGGCTCAGGCAGCACATCCCTATCTGAATGTGCTCTACTTCAAAATTGGCGAAACAAGCAGTTGTCAGCCAACCAACATGCATATACCTACAGGAGGACACACAGATCTCTAAAATATCTTTGCTCCTCACACATTCTGTCATTATAAAAGAGCTTTCAAGAATCTTTTCAATTCTCAAAAGGTATGACAATGATCTGTGTTTCTTTGAATCTCAATTATGAAAAAAAAATCTATATGAATGAATAATTTCAGTTTTTCCTTTTAAAAAATTATTTTCAGTTGGCTGTTGGGCTGTCTTGACAATGAGCCTGGATGGCTCAGAAAAATGTTGTTTTAGCTATTCCTAGCTAGTAACCCCTTCCATTCCAATGACGGTAGCATAAAAACAGACTCGATGTGTAAAAATGTTCTGCATTAATTTGTGGGTAGGATGTTTTTTCTGGTATAACACTATAGCACCTATACAGGCAGTGCAGCGCTGCCAGACAGGTCTAATACTGATGTGACTAACATGTTATAAAACAAAAGAGAAATAATAAAAAATAAGAGGAAATGATCAAAAACTAAAACAATCTATCCCCTACAACTTGTACAGAACGCAGCAGCTCGCATCCTAACAAAAACAAGACAAAGAGCTCAAATCAGTACTGTTTTAAAAGAGCTGCACTGACTACCTGTATCTTTTAGAATACACTGTTAACTTCTGCACTCGTCTATAAAGCTCTAAATAATCTAAAACCTGCTACATCACAGAACGTCTCTCTGTTTATGTTCTAGCTGATGATCATAGATCTGCAACTACTGACCTTACCAGCAAATACCTTCAGTAAAACACAGAAAACATGGAGAGACTCTTTTAGATATTCTGTTTCTAAACAGTGGAACTCAATTCCAATTTTTATTAGACAGTCAGGATCCATGCTCTCTTTTAAGAACCATTTAAAAACTTTTCTCTTTAACTTGTTTCATTAAAACTTCAACATCATAGCACCCATAAAACTGAACTTTGTCTTTGCTAATAGGTTTATGTTATTACTGAGAAAAACTGTAAATCTGTAAAGAACTTTGAGCTGCCACTGGTATGAAAAGTGCTCTATAATTAAAGATTATTATTATTATTTTTTTTATTATTATTATTAAAAATCAAAAGTGCTGTGCCGCAATAAAAAGATTTGAAGATGCATTCAAGATGCACCATTAAAATTTAGGAAACACTGGTTGTGCTACAGCAGCAAAGCTAACATGTCTCCCACAACACATACAAGCAAAACCTGCAGCTACTCAGTCAGTTGGTTTAAAAAATCTAAATCTAAACAGCCCAAAAGTTGCAACTGTTGCAGCAAGTGTGATGATCACTTGTGGAGAAGGGTGGGTTTTGATGGCTAATTGAACATTCTGAAAAGTTTTGGTTACACTTATATAAACAACTGTGTTAACAGCAAAAGCACACCTTTATGCAACGAAGCTATCTGCACCTGCACCCATTTAGTTGTGTAAAAAGATAAGCAAAAAAAAATCTATCTATTTATCTCTCTCTCTCTCTCTCAAGGGTGGTTGATGAATATTGATGCAGATTTAACGTCTGTTTATTTGAGGTCAGTTTCAAGGTAGGCAGAAACAAAGAGTGCAGGAGAGTCCTTAATCAAACAAAGAACACAAATCCAGAATCACAAGCCACAAAGCTCAATTTACAAGTTAATATACATGATTACAGTGCACAAATATGCAAAGAGCAAATAGAGGATTATAAGTACTTAATTAGAGGCAAGGTACACGTGGGATAGTGGAAGAAACCACAAACTTGGAACAAGTGAGGTGTTGACATGTTTCTCAAAGAAAAAAACAAACCAAAACAAACAGAAGCACATGGAAATGACAGGAAGGCAAACAAAGGCTGAGACAGAAGGTAGAAAAGCAGGACGAGGCGTGACACATATAATTACAAATCTCAATACGACAATATGATATTATTGCAGTTTTGCAATATGCTGAGTGTGTGGTTTATTATTGATTATTTCCCCAAAACAAAACTTTCTGTTGTTAAAATCAATGTAGGGATCTATTGCCCTTGACATCCTCGCATTGCAGGTCAATGGCATCCTTATATATACAATTAATGTTTGAACAAACTAGGTTCCGCCAACACATAGACAGAATGTCTCATATCTTTAGTTCGTTAATCAGGCCACACTGTCAGGATTCTTCCAGTTGCAATCTGATTGGCTATATGCATGTTTTGTATGCGCCCTTTGTATTGTTCAGCACAACATGAATCAAAGTTTTGAAGTTCGAGCTAAGTTCAGCCTAGCAAACCGTAGTCCCAGCCACAGTTGCTCTGCCCAGTTTATACTTCTGTGTGTTTCCAAGGTACTGCTTATGTTGTGACTCCTTTTATACGTCATGCCAAATAGTGGGCTTGTGACTGGTCATTTTGTGTCTCCATCATATTTCCCTATCCTGCAGCAGTAGGTGGTTCTTGGCCATGTTAAGTGGTGAAAGGCACCAGAGTCTCCCTAGAGAGTTGGCAATGCGAGACAAGGCTGAGCTTGCACTTGATGTGAAAATGCCCTTTGGGCAGTTGTACTGTGTAAACATAAACAATCAAACAGCATTGACAACACTCAGCGTGTTGCAGTCGCAGTGTGCCTTTCTGTCTGTTGAGTAAAATGACATTTGGATGGGATTACTGGGCAGAATATCAGAATTACTGGATGAGCCACCAACTAATTTCGATGGTAGTAGAAAAACTGAACATGGACGATTCCCAGCTCTTCATTTAAAACTCAATAGTAAGGGGATGAAACAGTACATACCTTCTGTGGTGACCTCCCGGGAGCGGACCAGGTCGCTCTTGTTGCCCACAAGGATGATGGGCGTTTGGGGCTGGTTTTCCCTGAGGAGGAGACGGAGCTGAGCCGTGCGGTGGAAACTCCGCCTGTCTGTCACGGAAAACACCAACACACACACTTCGCACACCAGCGTGGACAGATCCTGTCACAGCGAGAGAGAAAGAGAGAGTGTGAGAGAGAGAGCATAGGAGAGACAGCCAATGTGTTACAGTCGGTGTAAATACATGATTCATCTGAAACATACGCATGAACCATGCTGATTTGCTTAACGGCTGTTGGTGCTTCAATACGTGTGAAGTAGATGATAGTAGATCATCTACTAAGTGTCTCATGAGCCGGCCGCTAGAGTAATGGATTTTTGTGAGTGCCTGAATTAACAAGCTATTCTGTGTGCTTATGTGGAAGTGATACACCAGGCAAAAGGAGCCAAAATAGCAGGTGAATTCAGTAATGGGTACTGACTGACTTGGATGCCACATACATATTTTTTTGTTTGATTTCTGGAAATCTTTGAAAAACTGACTACGAAAATCTCTTTACTGCTCTTTATGAAGCTGTTATAGTGTTACCGTGGCAAGACTTCACTATGGATGAGTTGAATAAGTTGTTTTAGAGCAATTACGCAGTCCTGTGGTCTCTCAGCACTAAAACACTTGTGACGGAAAAATAAACATCAAATTGTCCATTATGGGAGACTTGGCTGAATGTAATTGCATGTTCATCTTCCTAATAGGGTTTGTCATCAGAAGGGTTCTCTAAATGTTTTGGACAAAACTGTCATACTGATTATAATGTGATGTCTATTGTCATACCCAGACTACTTCACTGATGAATGTTTGCAATTTTTATTAATCTTGACTGGGTGAAGAGATTAAATTACAGTATTTTATTCTTGATTAGGATTGAGACCACAGATTTGGGACAGAACATAAAAAAGGTATATGAAAAGTTTAAAAGAACTTGATTTAAACCAGAAAAGCTTAAATAATGACTCTAACTTAATAATAAAAACATAATGAGCACAGTGTGGTGTAACTATATTACTTCCCTGAATGATGCCCATAAATCCATTTCTTAATTATTTTAATTTCAGGTTTTAGTAATTCAGCAAGTAATTAAAAACTGTGAAAAAGTAAATGGCAGAACTGCAACCCCAAAGTGCAAATGAGAACTTTTGTAACTTCTATCTTCATAACTAGTGTGGTAGTCTGAGAAACAGGAAAGGAGCTGCAAATTATTTTCTGCCCAAACAAAATAATTGCTGGAGCTGTGGAGTATATTAGACTCAGTGCTGAAATCAGTGTCAGAGAGTGGGTGGATGTGCCATGTCTATACATCTTGTATTGGCTTGAATAGAGATTCTGGAAGTTAATACCAATGCCAGTAAAATTACATAATTTGCAATGCCTAATGTGATACCACAGCAACGAAAACATTAACAAGTGAAATAACTGTGAACATTTACAACTTAAACAATAGCACAATGGCATGCAGACTTGATTTCAAACAAAGATACAAAGCTATGTTATTGTGTTTTGACATTGTGTGTATTTTTGGGTAAAACCAATTTTATTATCCTATTATCCTTTATAATCAATTGTGAAGCTGGATCGAAGGTCAGCTGATAGGGCTCCTATCAATTATTAATAAATTTGACAATTTAGTTCACTTTTAGTCTGAAATAATCATTAATTGTGTTCACAGACCTTTGTTTACAGTTATTTGTCGCCAAAGACATGTAATTTGATACACAAGTTTTGCTTGTATTAGGTGCTAGGCAGTCTGGTGTGAATGATGCGAAGTTTTCATTTAGTACAGCTTGTGAACACTAAACAAATCTAACCATCATCTAAACCTGGTGGACTACCATAAAAAATAGGTCTTGCTGGATAGTTTTCTATTTTGTTATACAGTTTTCTGTTATACTATAAATAGTTTTTCTGGTTCTATTCACCTATTGTGTTAATCTTGTCTTTTGATGTAACAACCACCCGACTGAGGGATATCTTACGGCCTGCCATATGGTGATTCTTCCCCGACGAGAGGTAAAGACGGTGGATTTCTATATGTCTGTATGTAAATTATTTAACACCTCAAGGGGTGTGTTTTTTCTGTATATAACCAATGTGTTGGTAGACTAATGTCAGATTACTTTGGAAGAAGAGCGTGCGCAAATAAACTTCTTTCTTGGAAATCTCCGCTCCTGTGTTCGTGAAGAAACCAAACTCTTGCTTAACAGAAGACAACAGTCTCAATGATTCAGTTAAGTGATGGTAGGAACACATTTTTATGATGGTCTGCACCAAACGAGGGAATTTAACATCAAGCAACTGTTTCTAGCAAGCCAGTGCTGTAGTGTTTGCACGATCTGTCTGTTTAACATCTGACTCTTGACACACGCTCATGTCTTTTTTGCATAAACAAGCAGTAAGATAAAAGCAAAGCAAACTTTTTTTTTGAAGCACGAAGCATAAACGTGTATTGGGCCAAACATTAGCAAGCTGGTTGAGTGATATGTTAAATTTAAACTGACAGTTCTATAAAGCATAAAGAAGTCCATATCAAGTTAAGTTTATTTTTATTTCTTTGACTGTAACATACATAGTTAAGATTATCAATTTCCATGTAATGTATTGGGTGAGAAATAGATTTCTAGAAGGGTTTGATATTACAATAAACTAAAAAACTATAGTTAGCCATAATAGGTCATTTTCTGGCACTCAATGTCATATTTCTTGACCAAACTACACACACCCACATGTGCTGTTTGATGTACTTTAGTCAGTGCTTAATTTGTGCTGGATCTTGCAGGAACAAGATCCAGCACCGCTCATATTTCAGGTACCTGTGTTCCAGAACTTATTTATGTGGATCCCCCACCTCTTTGATGTCTTTTTTTTGTAGGACACCAAAAGCTATTCATCCAGTGGCATCTCTGAGATTTTATGGTCATTAAGCTAAGATTATTTTATTGTATAGAATGCTACTATGTTAGATGGACACTTGAAGCACTGTTGTGTCTATGCATTCCAAGATCTTTTCCCTCACTGCCACTTGCTGGATCACCCCACCTTTAGTGTTCCATTACCTGATGTTTTACAAATTAAGCACTGACTTTAGTTACTGCATCTCGAAATCAACCAAACCAAATGAAAAAAGCACAATTCAGAAAATGAACTGGGTGTAAAAACCCATATTATGTGGTGCCCATTTAAATTCCATTGTCATGTTTTGTTCTTAACACTGTTTACATCAGCTTGCAGTCACAGGAGTGTGAAACCAATTTCAGGTCTACCTTTTCAGTAAGAAAGTAGTGCTGTTATGCTTTTCACCCCATTTTGGCATCAACTTGGCACCATGATATTAGTTCTTGTGTCACCTCAAGTTACTTTCAAACCGCGTATTATCATTGACTGTGAAATTGACCCATCATTACTCAGCTGTGCCCTTTCTGTGCTGTCATTACATGGTTTGAATACATTTTCTTTAAAGTATTTTTTTCAGGAATCCTCTCACCTGCCTGCAGAGAAAAGCTATTAGAGGCCCACAGAGTCAGAGAATCTCCCCAAGAGCTGCTTTACTCTACTCTTCATTAGCGTGGCAACACCCCATGGAGCACAGTCAAATCACTAGCTGGCTTCAACACATCCACAGCAATTACCCAGCTCTAATAGGCACAAACCACAAGGGCGCACTGGACACCAGACAGTTCAACCAGTCTGCAGACATTACAGGCAAATTCAGAAACCTCTACTGGAATCAATAGCATCCGACTCAAAATACTAATTAAGTCAAGTGGCCTTTATAGTTATTTCTCTATATAACATACATTGGAACAAAAAGTCGGCCTGAACATGGTTCTGACCTATAAGGTGTATGGATAAGAAACTCTGAATTAAAACTGAATTATTAAAGTTGAAAATTCTGAAGCTAAATCAGTATATAATTATTTGTGGCCCACTATATTCATGATAATGCGCTTTGTTTCTTTTTTGCATTCCCAGCCATGCTCTCTGCATAAAATAAACGGACATGTATAACTGAAACACTACTGCACACGCATACATAAATGCATTAAGTACATAAGCAAATAGATTATAATTTGGATTTGTTGACAGAAAGCCCTCTCATATGTTTCCAAGACACATTCCATCCTGAACTGCTTACCCAAGACTGTCCTAATGACTAATGTTTTATTTACTTCAGTATTTCCCAAACCAGATGGTGTAATGACTATTTCTTAGATTTCTACAAATAACTGATAAACATTGATAAAGAGGAGAAAGTACTTCCTTTTAAGTTGCTGTGATCAGCCTGGGGGCAAGCTAGTGATATGCCACAGACACGCAAGCCTGGGTGATGTAATCAGACATCAGCGATGACTGACAGGTAACCCAAAGATGATGCTTTAGTGGTGATAATCAACATGTTGTGAAAGCAAACTCAACGAATGTAGAAAAAATAATCTATTTAACCATAAACAAAATAACATTACTTAATATGTACATGCCATATTTTATTCCCTTTACTTCTGAATAGAAAGCATTATTTTGAGGGATACTAAGCCATCAGACTACTGTTCTCTGCTCTATCTGCTGTAGATAGATAGATAGATAGATAGATAGATAGATAGATAGATAGATAGATAGATAGATAGATAGATAGACAGACAGATAGATAGATAGATAGATAGATAGATAGATAGATAGATAGATAGATAGATAGATAGATAGATAGATAGATAGATATTCCACACAAGTGCACAAGGCAGGACAAAACAGGACCGTTACAACAAAAAATAAAGATAAAAAATAAAATAAATAGAATATAGTATATACTAAATCAAAATAGAAGAAGTCTCACACAGCCTCTCTTCAGCTTCATGTTCTCCAGAACGTCACCGCAGCACCACTTAAGGTAGAGCCTTTCCTGGATTGAAATGGAGCCACTAGCACTGACAAACATGCAGAATTCACTTTTATTTTAGTGCAGCTTCTTTCAAGTGCCAAACCGGAAACATGGATGCTTCACCCAGCAGTTTCACTGGACAACCACACTAGTTTGAGCCACCAGAGCCAGAAACCAGAAACTCAAACGGTAGTTAATTAGCAAAAAACGGGATAAGAGGCTGCCCGGTAAGAATCATACAGCAGCACTGTATGCAGTGATACGACCACTCAACAAAAATAATGTTTACTTCTCAAAACGCTGTTTACCAGCTAATATGTAGCTAAGAGGTTTGAGGTGATGGAGGTTAAGCTGTGACTAGGCTTGCAACATTAGCTGAGTTATCACATGAATATGTTTACTTGTCTGATGCACCTAAAGACTTGCAATTTACTAAACCATCAATGTAAATTTAATATTAATTTTGTGAAGGTTTATATTGTACAATCCAGCAACGGCATCATTTGTTTACTAACTAGCCGGGCAAGGCTAGCAGCTAAAAAGTGGAATAAGTGGATTATACCAAAACCAAGTGAAATATAACAATAACTCAAACTAAAGATCGTATAGACCCTCAGCTCTCCATCAACGTAGTTCTTCACAAACTCAATACACCTTTTCATCATCTTAAGTTCTTATTAAATGAAAAGCTGTTTAATACTGAGTTGTTTTGCAAATTCTGCCACTATTTTTATAAGGATCAAGTGTGAGAGAAGAAGTCATGCCAAGTATGGCTCCAGTGCTTAATTAAGTCATGGTTATAGGCCTGCCCAAAGTTCACAGTCATATTTGTAGTTCATATGTTTTTGGCAATAATTTTCTAACATGTATAATGTGTTTAGAAACATATCTCTGAATTTGCTTTATCATTAAAGTAGGCCTGTGCTGGTATCATGTGAAAATTTACACTGCTAAAATATTAAACTGGGAGACATCATACTTGTACAAAAAGCTGTCTTTATAATAGTGTAGGTTTAGAAGAAATGCAAACATGAATTGTGCATCCATTCATTTACTTCTTTTATGGTTATGGTAATGCCAAAATGTTTTTAATCCTCCACAAAAAAAAACAGCTTGTTCGATTGATAACTGGCACCAGTTATTTTCTTAGAATACATAAAATGCATGTTAAAAATATAAACCAAAGAATAGAATCTATTCTACAACATTTGTTTGCCAACCAAATGTCATTATGTCTCACAGCTACACATTTCAAAGCACTTTACAGCCAGACCTGTTGTATTAAGTGTGGCTCTCAAGAATCCAGGAATCCAGGACGTGGAAGTTATGAACATTACTGTCAAGCTATTTGTTTTGGAAATCAGACGTCAACTTCAGCTTAGTTTTTTACATTGATAGTTATTACTTTTAGGATTACAGCATGAAGTCTAATTGTGTTCGATGTTATTCCAGTCTTTAAATGTCTAGGTTTAGTGAGCCTGTACGCACTGCAGGCTCAACATCCAGTTTTTGGCTGACAGAAGTGGAACAAGATGCAACCTTCTGCTGTTGTAGCCCATGTTGTAGCCAGTCACTGTTTGTTTTTTCTTTTTATTACACCCTTCTAAAGAAAACTCTAGAGACTGTTGTGTGTAAAACCCTCAGGAGATCAGCACTTAGAGAAATACTCAAACCTGCCCGTCTGGAACCAACAATCATGCCACAGTCAAAATCACTGAGATCACATTTTCCCCCATGCTGATATGAATGTTACCTGAAGCTGCTGGCCCATATCCGCACGATTTTATGCACTGCTTTGCTGCCACATAGTTGGGAAATTAGGTAACGAGTGTGTGGATATATGTGCAGCTTTGGGGAGATTTCAGGTATCACACATGTCTACTGACAGAATAAACTGACAGAATAAAAAATGCTAGCTATATCCGTAAACATATGAAGAAGGTAAATGTGGTACACATAGCTGATAGTTGAACCTAGCACACACACACATATGTACACACACAGCTTAAAGCACACACACAAAACTTAAAAATCTCACCTGTCTCCAATTATCAAATATAAAGATGGTGCTGTCTTCGTCATCCACGGTGACAGTTCGAACATAGCCCTCTCCTACAAGACACACACAAACAGCCGTGACCTGAGAGAGTGAAAGGTTCCTGAGGGACTGCTGTGTTTTTTTTTACCTCTCTTAGGGATTGTGTAACAGCAATATGCTCCCTTCACAGCACAGACCACCACACACTGCAGAAAAAACAACTTGCATTTGACTGAGCACTGTTATCTGCTGCGCCATATTTGCTATCATAAGGTTATGCATAAGGTCAGCAAGCCAGCTGTCTAGTCAGAGAGGCCATAACTAGGGCATTCGTCTTATACTTTGACATTTGCTAAGAGACTGACATTTCTCTGGCACAGAATACAACATTGTGCCAGAGGTCTTTCCAATGTAAATTAACCAGTGTGTTTTCTGTATTTTTACCCAACTGATATATCAATTGGCCATGAATATCAACTGATATCATTATCATCATCAACAGACCGTTTCTATTTCCAGTTTAAAACTACATTCATCATCCACATTATAATCCACCTTATTCAACTAACTGAAATATGGCTGTGCATTGGCAAGACCGTAGCAATACAATACATATTGTGATACGGCGGTCACAACACAATATATTGCGATATACTGCGATAAATACTGCGTTAAATCCTATTATTAAAACACACCACTATATGAACAGGTTTGCTAATGCTTACAATAGCATTGCGCCCTTGTGCTGCTTGTCAATGTTGGAGCAGAGCTGAAAATGGATTACAACACTGCTGCCTAGTGGTCAGAGGTTTAAACACAACACACAGTGATTTACTGTCTGCCAGTAATCTGTGTATCGATACTGTGTTTTGAGAATCAATAAAGTATCATGAAACATAATATATTTCGACACCCCTAACCTGAAAGCTCTACCACGGTGGTGTACAGTTGGAGACTGCAGTTCACATGTTAGTCACTGCAAGGATTCTGGTGTCAGAAACTGACCCATGATGGACAAGGTAGAGGTCAGCCAATCATTTTAGCAGAAATGGACTACAGAATTAAACTGTACACCTATTAGGTGAATGTGTATGGCAGGTGAACCGCACAAAATGAAACTACAAAAAAACAGTTCAAATGATGATAACAAAATGGATGGCTAACTGCAGTAAATCATTGTACCATCAGAATCCACTGACGCAGTCCTGTCCATCTCCCCTGCGAGGGCAATAGCAAGTGATGTTTTGCCCACGCCATTCTGGCCAAGCAGTGCAATCCTCAGGGGACCACCCTGCCTTTCCTCCACGTCTGCACTAATGACCTCATCCTGCGCCGGGATGAAGCTTATTGGAGGAGGGGACGTTCCACCAAGTCCTGACGTCCAGTCACAGTCATCATTGACTGCTTCTTCCCTTCTGAGCTGATGCTTGATTGGAACAGGGGTGCTTCCTCTACGAAGTGGTGGGGCACTGGACAAAGTCATGCTACACAAATTAAAAGATCAGATTAGTCATCAAGTGACGCAGAACTGAGAGCCAAACAGTCAAAGGGGCATTGACGACATGACATTGTTGTCCTGATAAATTATATCAGGATTCATTTCCTCCGTGTATAGGGATATTTTGAGCACTTTTAAAATGCTGAACAACTGCATGGATGCATGGAGCATAAAAGATATATATCAGGCATCTCTCTCTCTCTCTCTCACACACACACACACACACTCACTCACACACACACACACATACATACATATATATATATATATATTCACAAATGGCAGGGTTACTGTCAATGCTGTTTAAACAAAAAGGGAAGAAGCTGCTGTGCGATTGTAAAAACAGATGCTTTCTTAGAAGATTTCTGAGCGTATAATGAATTAATGCTTAATTAACCTTTCTATTGGACAGAGTTTTGTATGAATTTTCCTGTTCCACCATAAATAGTGCAGAAGTATGTGCCTCAGGTCAGATTCTAACTGCAGCACCATTTAAGGTGGAACTGGAAAAAAGGGATCACCGCAGTTTGCAGAAACAACTGGAATCCAGGATTTGCAGCTGCCAATCTACTGGATTTTGGGCTAAAATCATACCTTAAGTTACATACTCTATTAATAACTCAACAATTAAATACTCATTTCTGTTTACATTCTGTGTAACTGTAGTTTCTTGTCAGCATTCATTTAAAAATAAATCTTGTATTCTACACACAATGGGGATGGGTTAGACAGTGTTAGCTCACCACAACAAATCCAGCTGTTCTTATAATGGGGGGACTCCACAAAGTAAGTTTAAACAGGTAGCCAGATAGATTTGGAGATTTGGAACAGAGTAACATTAAAGAATACGATGCAGACATTATATATGGTACTGTCGAGTCCAACTGCCTTTACGCAGACAATCCCTTGTTTCATTCCTGATTTTTTCGTTGTCCCTCAGTCTGATTAGAAGAATGTAGATACGCCAATGCATACCCTGTATCACATTAAGAGGTAATGAAATAGAGAGCGAAGTAATGAATCAGGACTGCTTCAGACTTTGCCGCATGCTGCCCTTGCGTATAAATGTGAACAAAAAACGGCCCTGCAGCACCACACTGCATTAATTTGATAATATTCACTGATCTGTTCCATCAAGTCACATCATAGTATGCTTTCTGAGCATAACAAGGTTAACGTTATGTTCTAACCTTTCATGGCCCTAACAAACTGCATGTTTAATTACAAATGCAGTATAATTAGTTCTCTGTAACTAGATTTAGTGTAGAGCAGAATGTGGAATACAAATCACTCTGCTCATAGTTTCAGACAGTGTCCTATTAATTTAGGCAGGACCAGGGACTTCTGTCTGCTCTAGATGACTAACTGAAGTGTCACGATGCTATATTTTTGCCATCTGTATCTTTAGTTCTGTGGGTTACATCAGGTGGATCTTAATTCTGAGGTGAGCACATGCAAAATGACTGACCATGAAGCAACCAGCCCTCCCACTGTTACCTAACAGGAGGGGAATTGGACATTTTAGAGAGAGCGAGGGAGACAGAGAGAGAGGGAGATTTTACAGGCACAATAACTCCTACACTCTTCAATCTATGACCTTCATTTCATAAGAAAAAAAAAACAGTCAAAAGTGAGTAGACCAAATTTAAAACGTTACATCAGCATTTTATCAGACGTTTAATCTCCTCAAATTCTCCTCGCAGTCCAGAGCACTCAATACACTCTCTCTGAACCTGAAAAAACTCTTAAAATGAGTCTTACCCTGGGAGTAACTTGACTGTTTTTTAATTTGTACTCAGGATTTGTTGTGTCCACTCCCTCGCATCTCGTTAGCAACATAGCATTAGCCTCGTTAGCAATGCAGCTATAATTACACATTTTAACCCCAAAAAACACACAGCACGTCTGCAAATAACCCACAAAAACATGACTTCTGTGCTCTTTAGACTAACCAGCCGTCAGTAAAGTCCCAAAAAAGCGAGTGAGAGAGAGAGGGACAGAGAAAGAGAGAGAGAGAGAGTTAAACAGAAATATAAGGAAAGGAAGAAACCGCGAAGTTAAATAACAACTAGCTCCTCAGTGAACTCTTCGCGTTAGCGAGGCGGCTTCAACACAGAACTTATAATATAATATACTGTAAACCTGACGCGTCAGTTCAGGCACTGTGTTGTTGTTTGTGTGAAAGTCTCCGGGTGTGAAAGTACAGAGAGTGTTAGTTTATCTCCGTGTTTTATTCCTCTTACCTCTCTCGCCCATCAGAGATCCTCGCCGCGCGCACTGTGTCCGTTACTCCGGTGTGCTGCTCGGTAACGGCTGCGCCTCGCGCTCCGCCTCCTGCTCTCCCACTCAGAGGCGCGCGCGGCTCTTTACTCACTCACCTGCAAGAGCAGCACTACAGACAGCAGCACCTCTATCTCTCTCTCTATCTCTCTCTACCTCTCTCTCTCTACCTCTCTCTCTTTATCTCTCTACCTTTCTGTCTTTTTCTCTCTACCTCTCTCTCTCTCTACCTCTTTATCTCTGCCTACTTCTCTCTTTATCTCTCTACCTCTCTCTACCACTCTCTCTCTCTCTCTCTCTCTCTCTCTCTCTCTCTCTCTCTCTTTCTCTCTCTACCTCTCTCTCTTTATCTCTCTACCTTTCTGTCTTTTTCTCTCTACCTCTTTATCTCTCCCTACTTCTCTCTTTATCTCTCTACCTCTCTCTACCACTCTCTCTCTCTCTCTCTCTCTCTCTCTCTCTCTCTCTCTCTCTCTCTACCTCTCTTTATCTCTCTACCTTTCTGTCTTTTTCTCTCTACCTCTCTCTACCTCTTTATCTCTCCCTACTTCTCTCTTTATCTCTCTTCCTCTCTCTACCACTCTCTCTCTCTCTACTTCCCTACCTCTTTCTCTCTCCCTACCGCTTTCTTTATCTCTCTACTACTCTCTATTACTCTACCTCTCTCTATCTATCTCTACCTCTCTCTCTTTATCTCTCTACCTCCCCCTCTTTCTTTCTCTCTACCTCTCTTTCTTTATCTCTCTCCCTCTCTCTCTACCACTCTCTCTCTCTCTCTCTCTCTCTCTCTCTCTCTCTCTCTCTGCGTCTATCTCTCTCTCTCTTTCGCTCTCTCGCTCTCTCTTTATCTCTCCACCTGTCTCTCTTTATCTCTCTACCTCTCTCTACCTCTCTCTCTTTATCTCTCTACCTCTCTGTTTCTCTACCACTCTCTCTTTCTCTACCTCTCTCTCTTTATCTCTTTACCTCTCTCTCCACATCTTAACTCACTATCTCAACTCTCTCTCTCAATGTCTCTCTCTTTATCTCTACTTCTCTCTCTCTACCTCTCTACCTCTAAACTCTCTACCTATACCTCTATCACCCTCTCTCTTTCTTTCTCTCTCTCTCTCTGTACTTCTTTCTCTCTATCTTTCTCAATCTTTATCTTTCTTAATCTCTCTCTACACCGCTTTCTCTCTCCACCTCTAAACTCTCTACCTCTATATCTCTTTACCCCTCTACCTGTCTCTCTCCCTCTCTCTCTACCTCTTCCTCCCCACCCTCTCTCTTTCTCTCTCTGTCCTTTCTTCTCTGTCTTTCTCAATCTTTATCTACCCCCCTCTCTCTCTCTACCTCTCTTTCTGCTCTTTTGCTCTCCCTCTCTCCCTCTCTACCGCCCTCTCTCTCTCTATTTCTTTCTCTCTCTTTCTCACTACCTTTCTCTCAAACTTTCAATCTTCATATCTGTCTACCTCTTTCTCATTCTCTATCTCTCTCTCATGACGGCGGCATGTTTCTTTTCTTTTTTTACTTTTACTTTTTCTGTCTTTTCTGTATTTGTATGTTTGGTTGTGTAGATAGTTGTAGGTTTAGTGTTATCCAACCTATAGATGACCTCAGAAACATAGTAAGACATCACGAGTTTTCTGTGTGGCGCATCGCCTCTTTCTTTCTTTTTTTCTTTCTGTCTTTCTTTTCTTTCTCTCTCTGCATTAGTGACTGATCTCCGTGTGAAAACAGTACAGAGAGAGAGAGATATCAGTCGTGTATTTGGAGATAACTCTGCTCTGATTGTTTATTACTGCTCTGAATCTGTACACAGCTCTAATAAGCTCACAGTGTGTGGAGAGTCAACAGGGGGCAGCAGAGAACAATCAGAAACACGCGTGATCAGGCAGTTAATGTGTTTTCTAATGCGGCCAGTTTTTAAACAGCAGACAGAAACGCCATCCAGCCCAGAAATCTAATTTAAACCACGTTCACACTCACTTCAGCCAGTGGACACACGCAGCAGCCGAAACCCACACGATTCCAGTCTCTCCACTTATCAGCCAGAAACTTCTGTGTGTGTGGATGTGAGTGTATTTAGCTGCTTGCGGGGACCAAATGTTTCCAGGGTAGCAAAGTGTGGACATCCTGACATTGTGGCTCTATTTGGTTGGTCAACAGCAGGAGCAAACTTCATTTTATACTGGCTAGTATTTTATGTGATGTACATACGCCCCTCCTACTCAGAGCTGTTTACTTACTAGTCCAGAGGAATTCTTGCAAGTTTAGCATTAAACCTTGTCCCTTTGCTTACTTTAAGTGTCTCTTAAGTGTTTCTGTGATGGAAAGCAGCAACAGTGTTAATGTCTTAATTTACTTTGTTTTATCATTTCTTCTGTTTACTGCCAAATGTGGTGGGAGATACCTTGCAAACACAGTTACATTGTGACAACGTAACGTAATTCTTCATAAATAAGTAGCCATAATACCATAATAATACCATAATACCAATTAATGATATTTAGTAGTGACATTGTCAATAATTACCCATAATACCATAATTAATGATATTTAGTAGTGACATTGTCAATAAGTAGCCATAATACCATAATTAATGATATTTAGTAGTGACATTGTTAAGTTGTCAATAAGTAGCCATGATACCATAATTAATGATATTTAGTAGTAACATTGCCAATAAGTAGCCATGATACCATAATTAATGATATTTAGTAGTGACATTGTCAATAATTACCCATAATACCATAATTAATGATATTTAGTAGTAACATTGCCAATAAGTAGCCATGATACCATAATTAATGATATTTAGTAGTAACATTGCCAATAAGTAGCCATGATACCATAATTAATGATATTTAATAGTGACGTTGCCAATAATTACCCATAATACCATAATTCATGATATTTAGTAGTGACATTGCTAAGTTGCCTATAAGTAGCCATGATACCATAATTAATGATATACAGTAGTAACATTGCCAATGAGTAGCCATAATACCATAATTAATGATATTTAGTAGTGACATTGTCAATAAGTAGCCATAATACCATAATTAATAATATTTAGTAGTGACATTGTCAATAATTACCCATAATACCATAATTAATGATATTTAGTAGTGATATTGTCAATAAGTAGCCATAATACCATAATTAATGATATTTAATAGTGACGGTGCCAATAAGTAGCCATAATACCATAATTAATGATATTTAATAGTGACGGTGCCAATAAGTAGCCATAATACCATAATTAATGATATTTAGTAGTGATATTGTCAATAAGTAGCCATAATACCATAATTAATGATATTTAATAGTGACGGTGCCAATAAGTAGCCATAATACCATAATTAATGATATTTAATAGTGACGGTGCCAATAAGTAGCCATAATACCATAATTAATGATATTTAGTAGTGACATTGTCAATAAGTAGCCATAATACCATAATTAATGATATTTAGTAGTGACATTGTCAATAATTACCCATAATACCATAATTAATGATATTTAGTAGTGATATTATCAATAAGTAGCCATAATACCATAATTAATGATATTTAATAGTGATGGTGCCAATAAGTAGCCATAATACCATAATTAATGATATTTAGTAGTGACGTTGCCAATAATTACCCATAATACCATAATTAATAATATTTAGTAATGTTGCCAATAAGTAGCCATAATACCATAATTAATGATATTTAGTAGTGATATTGTCAATAAGTAGCCATAATACCAAAATTAATGATATTTAGTTGTGACGTTGCCAATAAGTAGCCATAATACCATAATTAATGATATTTAGTAGTGACGTTGCCAATAAGTAGCCGTAATACCATATTAATGATATTTGATCAAATGATAAAATGATAAAAAACATAAAAAAACCTTCACTTTAAAAAAGTTAAATATTTGCTTTTGGTTTTATGGGGTTAAAGTCAGGAATAGATTAGTAAAATATCAGCATTTCAATGCATTATAACATATAAATGAATCAAATAATTCCAGAAATATGGTATTACAAACATGTAGGTTTATGTATTTTGCTGTTTTTGGTGGACCAGTGGGGACATGTGGCTGGTCCTCATTTTGCATAAAAGTCAGCATTTAAAGAAAAAGGTGTTTGGTTAATGAGGTTAACGATGGATTGGGTGTAGCATGGTCACATTTAGCTACAGTAGTAAAGATAGCGATAGAAAGGCCCCAAAAAGATGGGAATACGAACACTTGTCATTGTGTGTTTAACTGTTTATGGGGACCAAATATTTCCAGGCTTGAAAACTTTGGATATCTTGAGCTTGTTGCATCATGACATGAAAGCTTTTAGCTTCATTACTACAACTCATTTAGCTGCAGTGATGCTGTACACACAGCTAAACACACAAACCCACGTGTTTGTAATCCTATCTTTGTACTAACATGTAGGTGGGTGTGTTCAGCTGTTTGTGGGGACCAGAATATCAGTTCATACTGTAGACGAATCAGATTTGTTTCTCAGATCAGATGCTTTGAGACGACTGTCTGTGCTGTTATTTACACATAATTACATTAGATCAGAGTCCAGACATCACCTACCTACCTGCATGGGTTGCTGTGGTAACGATGCAGGCATCAGTAACTACATAGCTACACGGGGTGATGTGGATTTCAAACACGGATGCAGGAGAGATGGAGGCGCATCATCTCGCCCTCCAAATTAACCACAAATTAACTCTCAAAAGCCAAACTGGATACGCCATAAACTGAATTTGTGCTGGCAGTCTGAACAAGGCCTCACAGTCGGGACACTTGGTCGTTGTTTTTTTGGTAATGGGATAAAAAACCTGATTTAACATTTAGAGAAAAAGTAAATGTGTTAAGTGATTTGCTTTTGGTTAATGAGTTGGATTAGATGTAGTATGGTAGCATTTAGCTACAATAGTACAGATTGCAATGGAAGTACCCACAACAGTGGGAATACTAACGCATGCCTGTGTGTGTTTAGTGGTTTGCAGAGACGATATATCTCCAGGTTAGGAAATGGTGGATATCTGTTATCACTTGTGTGGGTGTGTTGAGCTTGTAGTATCATGACTTGAAAGCATTTAGCTGCTTTAATACAGGCAGCGATGCTGTACACGCAGCTAAACACACAAACCTGTACATTTGTAATACTATCTTTGTAGGGTTACTAATATGTGGCTTGTTGTATTTATCTGTTTGTGGGGACCAGAAAATCTGAGGTATTCAGACTGCTTTACAGAGATATTTGGCTTGTCCTTACTAGGACATGTGCATTTTTACCCAAAGTCAGCTTTTAAAGGAGCAGTGTGTATCCTCGAGTAGTGAATTTGCATTCACTAGCAGGACTACATATTTTAACCTACTGACCTAACCTACTGAAAGGCACTCTCTAAAGCCAGTGTGTTGTCTGTCCAGGCCTCTGTTGGAAGACGAAAGCAGGCCCGGAGTGGCTAATCTGGAGATTCTGAAGGATTACCGATGGGCCGGCTCATGTCAACCTCAAGTTTGGGCCGGTTGGAAAAATAATTTTGAAACTTATCTGTCAATTATCTAATCTTCTTCTTGCATTCATTCTCCATTCACCTGACAGCACAGCCCCTACACCGCAGTAGATTAGGTGGGTTCTACCATGTGAGGGAATTCTACCCTCCCAACTGTTTAAGATCCTGAGGAAGCCATGTTTACTGAACGGAGGTGGAGGATAGTCTAACAAAGTTATTTAAACTCTGTATAATAACTAAGCTAGTTATTTCAAATGTAAAATATAACATAGAGAATAGATGTGATATTTGTTAAATTGTGTTAATGTTAATGTACACAGAGGAAATTCTCATGTCTATAGACAATTACACCATTATTTATAAAGTTGCAGAAACCAGTGCACTGCTCAGGAGGCTTTTGATGCTGTAGGTAGCTACTAAACATGTGTGTAATCAAGCTACCTAAGAGTTTAGTGTAAATCTAACAATAGAGCACCTCTTTGTTGGGAAGAAAAATGCTATTTTAATTTCAAATTATTGTGAAACAACTTATTGCTCCTGAACAAAGGTAAATACACTTTTCATCTTTATCCCATTTTTACCATTTAAATCTTTATCTGATGAAATTTTGAATTAAACATGTTTAAGTGAAGTGTTTTCTATCAGCTTTCCAACATATAACTAAACTTATACCCAATAAAAAGGTGCTGTAAGAGCTAGCTGCTGTTTCCAATGTTTTCAATGTATCTTTGGTTTTCTGCCTCTCTATATATATCTTGAGATAAGTTTATCCCATTCCATAAATTGTTTTTAGGCAATTCCATTGGTATAGACAAAAACAAGTAGAGGAGCCGTGGTAGTATGTTTTGTTTAATTGATTCTATTCTGGAGCCCACATCCAGGGAGGAAATCAAATTCCATCTTCTTATATCTGCCTTGATTTTAATATTTATTGGATCATAGTTAACTAACAGTAGGTCTTCAATATCTTTAGGTAAATTAATTCCTAAGTATATCATAGATTTTGCTTGTCAATTTAAATTATATTCGGTCCTAATCATTTGTGGTGGATTGTAATTATAAGTAATAACTTGTGTTTAAGCCCGAAAAAGATCCAAAAAATTGAAGTGATCTCATTAACTCAGGGAAGGAGGTAGTCTTGTTCTGTCGAATCCACTGACTTAGAGGTTCAATAAAGAGTGTGAAAAGGAGGGGTGAAAGAGGACACCCTTGCCTTGTACCTCGTCCGAGTATAAATGTTTTTGACAAATCTCTGTTTATTTTAATTCTTGCTGAAGGTTTGTCGTAGATGGTTTGAATAGATTTAATAAATTTTCGTGAAACACAAATTTATGGAGCATTTATAGGTAAGCTAGCTGCTGTTTCATTTATTCAAATTCCTCCTCCATGGAAAAAGTGGGTCGGATTTGGGCGTGAAACTCCGGGGCTGAAAAAGGGGCCCACTCCGGCCCTGGACGAAAGCTCCTATAGATTAAAAGGGTGGAACTGAATAAAAACACAGCCATTTGTAGTTACAGGTTATTATACACTAATGAAACATCCCACCTAAATCTTACACACAGCTCCTTTAAAGAAAAAGTAAAACTGCCGAGAGGTTTGCTTATGCTTCAGTTCATGAGGTTGAAGTTTTTGATTGAGTTATTCAAGGTTATTGAAGGCGCAGCATGTCTTTTAGCTACAGTAGATGGTGATGTCCCACTAAGTCAGAAATACAAACGCATACAAGCTCAAAATTTTGAACTTTTTTCTTTTTTTTTCTTCTTTTTTTTCTTTTTTTGTTATTTTCTTTTGCCAAAAGATTTTGTCATACATTTGAACATGTTAAAAGAGTGGGGTGAAGTGTTGGGCCCACCAGGTAGAATATTTATTAAGGCTGCTGTTCAGAAATGGGCCTGGTTAGCAGGCTTCAGTTACAGTTGCATGAGAGTTGTTGTGGTTGTGGAAATTCCCCACAACCACTGTAATACAAACATGTGTATGATCATGATGTGGGCATGTATTTATTCCTTTGCAAGGACCAGATACTCAAAGCATTAACAGCAGATTGAATGTTCTGACAGCGTGCAGGCGTTTAAATCTTCACCGTAAGTTAAATTGTTTTTTTCTTTTATCATAGCTGTCAATGCCGAACCTTGTAGCTGCATTTAAACATTTTTTTGGGGTTTTGGACAAAATTTGAAAATGTGTGTTGGCTTTTACAGCCCTTTTCTTGATGAGCACCCCAAAAGAAATGGCCCAAAAATGACTTGTTCCATTGACTTCCATTGACAGTAAAGCATGTTCTTTCTAATAGCTTCCTGTAAAGTTATTACTTTGAAGATATTATAATGATATTTGTTTCCTGGGGTTGAGTTTACATATATACAGAGCAGCAGTTAGCCGCAGTAGCGCAGATGCAAATGAGAGGGCCCCAAAGGCAGGAATACAAACATCTGTGTGTTTGTGTGATTGTGTTTCAGGGCCAGATCCAGTTGTTCTTAGACAATGAAAGAACCACGTAGCAGACACAAACATGGATGTAATATTACACGTGCTGTGATGTTATTTATAGCCACATGTGCCAGTGCTCCACATGAGCTCATTGGAAGCCTACTGCACAGTGAAAACATGAATCCATCCATGCTTCCAACTACAATTGGGGTGCGTGTGTGTGTGCGCGAAGCGTCAGTGTGGCATAGAAGCGGGGTGAGCGTGCATGTAACTCTGTGTACGTCCTGTCCACAATGGCCTCCTGCCTTTTCCAAAGCGCTCCGGCAGTGAGCTGGCCCGGGCCTATTATCCCTCTAATCCCCAGCCTATTGTAGCAGGCCCGGGAGAGAGAGAGCGAGAGACAGAGAGAGAGAGGGAGGGGCAAGGGTGAGGTCATCCTAAACAGCTCTTAGCCAGGGTCACTGTCTTTCTATAGCGAAAGCGAGGGATACAGAGAATGAGAGAGAGAAAGGGAGGGGAGAGGGGATGTCGGGAAAACGTGAACTGGTAAAGATAGAGGCAGCAACTGAGCCAACATGCAGGAACCGAAATCACAAAAAAAGCTCTAAATGTCTTCTCCAATCGTCTCTGTGGCGGGAGTAATGATGATCCACGCGTGGTAAAAATATCTTTATTTCATAGGAAACCACTACAATAGAGCGTAAACCAAAAACGATGGTAATAATGATTGGAGTGTCGGTCAATATCGTATGTAATCAAGCTACAAAATAAATATAATACACACTAAGCATGTCAACAGTAAACCAGCAAATGATCAAATAGAAAATGATCATTACATAAACAAACAATAAATAAATACCGTAAATAAATAAGGGAAAATAAATTAAACAGACGAGCCTAATCCACAGACCTACACTCAGCTAAAAAAAAAAAGAAAGGAAGAGGTTCTACTCAGCTACTCAGATGACACTGTAGTAACGTTGCATGCATAATGAATCATCGTACTAATGGAGTCTCAATATATGTCCCTGCATTTCACCCATTAATTAAATAATAATAATAATTATAATAATAATAGTAACAATAACCCACAGTGTCCAGCTCTGTGAATTCGGAGGTGAATCGGTTGTTAGTCTCAACTGGTTGATGAGCGTCACTCTGTAACAAACCTGCTAGTTCTTTTTGGGTTTTCTCAGTTTGCCTCAATGCGTGTGTCTCAGTATTTAGCGAGCTGTGTAAATACGCAGCATTTCACCGAACAGTTTGAGATGGAGGTATTGTTGAACTGCTAATATAACATAGCAGACAATTGTAGCTAAAGCAGAAACAGTTTTTAGGTTTCAGACAAATTGTCAGCATAAGTTTGGTAAAAAGTTCATTTTTTAATAAGCTATCTCACTGCTTTAATGACTTTTCTGCTGTATCGCCTTGCTGATTGAGTGTATCGCTACAGTCAGAACCAAACCTTGTAGCTTCAAAATAATAATAATTACTGGAGAAGGAAAAAAACATAATTCACTTTCCATGTAACTCAATGGAACCAAGCCAAGCCATTTAATTTGGTCTGTTTAGAATTTGAAAATAATTGGGATACAAGTATTTGTTAGGACAAAACAACCTAGCGCTAGCTTGCTATGCTACATGTAGTCAACTGGTTGAATATTTGAATCAACAGCTTGAGGCAGAGCTAGCGTTGGTCTCCAAAATTTCCATATGGTCAAAAAAAATTAGACGTCCAAATCTAATTCTTTAAGAAAATTTGTTGTAATTTAGGATGGGCCTATATGTGTTGACAATGCTTGACCAAAATCTGATTAGTGGGCAGCACAACCACTCAGTGCTAGACAAGATAGTTATTAAGTCTGATACTAATGTCTGTATAGGTTTTGGTAAAAATTGTAATTGTGCATTACTGTTCACTACATTGACTCTGTTCATTATCCTTAATTAACTTTTTGTGGCTTTGGTCATTAAGCATAAGCAGCCAAAATTAATTTTGAGCCAGAAAATACAGAAAATTCGTCAGAAATTGAAAATGTTTTGGTTACGACTGCAGCGATTTGGCATCAAATTAGATCAGTTATCTTGGTAGCCAGCTTTCAACAACTTAGCGTTAGCTAGCCAAACAAAAGTTAGTTCCCCACTGGGCTATTTAGACAGCTTAAGAGCTAGGTAGTGTCTACAAGTGTGTGAAGAACAATCTACTACTCTCCATGTGGTGGTTGAAAAAGATGGACATTTAAAAATTTGTTGGCGCATTGCACCGTGAGGTTGCCTCCTCCGTTTAGCATAGGGCTACATATCTACTGCCTGACTAAAATCTGATTATTAGGCAGCATATCATTGCCGTCCAAAGAAAAATCTCTTAGAGTTTTTTTCTCTAAGGGATCTTGGAGCATTTCCATTGGTTCTTTAATCTATCCAGAAAAGTTTATATAATATAAACAGCAGTGGTCGTGTTCAGATAATACAGAAAATTAATGTTCAGATATTCAGGTTATACATGCTAAGAGTTGCTTATGTTACCCAACTGACAACATGCAACAACAGGACTGTAACAACCTAGTGCTACCTAGCTTAGTAAACTAGTTAACTTAGTAAACTTAGTTAACTAGCTAATGCGATTGAACGTTTAAAGAAGAATTTAGCTGAATTGTCTTGTTTTGAATCAAATTCTTCCCGAAAGCTGGTTGAATTACATTGCTTTATCCATACGGGACACATAAGATGCTGCCTTTGATTAAATCTGATTTAAAAAATCAGATATCGTAGCGAGCAGCACGTTGAAGAATCTCTGCGTGAAATGTTGCCTATGTAGACAGCTCACTGCGTATTAAGACATAGTGAAAGATGCAGACACTCAAAACTATTTCATTCACTCAGCCGTGCGAATCTTTGACCCAGCTCAGTACCACAACACAGGAATGATGATTCGCTTTCCAACCACCTGCAAAAAGCACAATAGGTTCTGCTATCGAGTGTATATTTCCAAACCAGCCAGAGTCTTTCAAAACCAGTACGTGTACCGCAATCATTTCATTGTATCACAGGTATATGACGTGAACTCCCATTGTGTTGTACTTTCTCCTCCTCCGGATCGAACGAGGTGATGTCCTTCATATGCTTGTGGAAAGCTTGTTTTTAACTTTAAAAGAGAAATAAAATGAAACACCTATATGTTTGTATGATGTAAGATTTGCATTGACCTTTTGGGAATCGGATCACTCAAACACACAAAAAAAGATTAACCTCACGATTCATACAGTCTTGATCAAAAGGTTATAGAGCAGCAGTTAGACTCATCTTTGACAGTGTCCTTGTCCAACAGCCAGCTTGGAGCTGTGGCACATGGTGAAAACCGTTAGGAGCCTCGGCGGTTCCTGTGTGAGGGCCTCGCTAGGCCTAGCCTTACCAGACGGCTCTCTTTCTAACTGGTCCGTCTCTTTGGATACGGACAGGGCGTGTATGCTGAAAAGATGAGAATGCGTTCGAAAGTGGCAAAGCCTGGTTTTTATTGTGCTACTACAAACCTCACAGTGAAACGTCGGCCAGCAGCAGAGAGCGCAGCCCTGAATGGAGACTCTAGGGCTTCGAGTTTGAGCCCGAATTTGACTGTCAAATTGAACCCGCTTTGGTAAAGTAGCTTATTTCACTGTTGAGCCCCCCACCTCCCCGCTGCCTTCTCCTTCTTCTTCTGCTCCCACAACCTCATCTGAGAGACTGGCTGGCTCGCGGGGATGGGGTGGTCGTCTCGCTGCTTTTCGGTCCTTTCTTTGCTGCGAAGCGCATCATAGGAAGTAGTCTGGGGGCGGGGAAGGCGGGTTGTTGGCTTGAGTGGGCGGGGCTTCACTGGAGCTAACGAGTTTCTCGTAACGAGCCTTGTAGGCGTCCCGCTCTCTCAACACACGGGACAGCTCACACTGCAGCTGCTCCAACTGGAGAGAGGGAGAGAGAGGGAGAGAGAGAGAGAGAGAGAGAGAGAGAGAGAGAGAGAGAGAGAGAGAGAGAGAAAGCGCAAGGGAAGAAAAGAGAACACAAGAGAGATGGTGAGAGAGGGAGGATAGAGAGAGAAAGAGATGTGGTGGAGTGAGTGAATGAGATAGATCGGGAAAATGAGACAGACAGAGAGGAGAGATGGTAAGAGATAAAGAGAAGAAGAGAGAGAGTGAGGGAGCGAGAGATGAAGAAATGATAGTAAAGAAACCAATGAAAGAGAGATGACGAAGAGAGGAAGAGACAACAAAATCAGAGGAAAGAGTGATGGGGAAAAGAGAATATGAAAAAGAGAATGAAGTGAGAAGGAAAAAAGTGGGGGGGAAGAAGGGAGGAGTGGTAGAAAGAGAGAGGAATAGATAAAGAGATACAGAGCAGAAAGAGACAAAGTGAGAGTAGGAGTGACAAAATGATGAAGCGAGAGAGACGGAGAGAGAGGATGGCGTGAGATAGAAAAAGAAATAAAACAGGTAGAATAGACAGAGTGAAAGAGGAAGAGAGACAGTGAGGACAGAGAGAAGGATCAAAAAAGAGGAACAGAATACCTAGCGTAGAGAAAGAGAGAGAGAGAGTGGAGTGAGATAGAAAAAGAAATAAAACAGGTAGAATAGACAGAGTGAAAGAGGAAGAGAGACAGTGAGGACAGAGAGAAGGATCAAAAAAGAGGAACAGAATACCGAGCGTAGAGAAAGAGAGAGAGAGAGTGGAGTGAGATAGAAAAAGAAATAAAACAGGTAGAATAGACAGAGTGAAAGAGGAAGAGAGACAGTGAGGACAGAGAGAAGGATCAAAAAAGAGGAACAGAATACAAAGCATAGAGAAAGAGAGAGAGAGTGGAGTGAGATAGAAAAAGAAATAAAACAGGTAGAATAGATGGAGTGAAAGAGGAAGAGAGACAGTGAGGATAGAGTGAAGGATAAAAAACAGAATACAGAGCGCAGAGAGAGAGAGGATGGTGTGAGATAGAAAAAGAAATAAAACAGGTAGAATAGATGGAGTGAAAGAGGAAGAGAGACAGTGAGGATAGAGTGAAGGAACAAAAAAGAGGCACAGAATACAGAGCGTAGAGAAAGAGAGAGAGAGAGTGGAGTGAGATAGAAAAAGAAATAAAACAGGTAGAATAGATGGAGTGAAAGAGGAAGAGAGACAGTGAGGATAGAGTGAAAGATCAAAAAAGAGGAACAGAATGCAGAGTGCAGAGAGAGAGAGAGAGAGAGTGGGTGTGGAGTGAGATAGAAAAAGAAATAAAACAGGTAGAATAGACAGAGTGAAACAGGAAGAGATACAGCAAAGACAGAATACAGAGCGTAGAGAGAGAGAGAGTGTGTGTGAGAGACAAAGTGATGGAGAGAGAGAGAGGGAGAGTGATGGAGGGAGTGAAAGAGAGTTCATTTGTAAATTCTTATGTAATGGTGAAATTCTTGGCGTTCTCGAGTGTCTTCAGCTGCCAGCTGCTCATTATAGACGTTTTACGCTCCAGTGTATTGAGATTCGTATGCTGTCAACATGAGCACAGACACTGAAAAGGCTGAAAACGTCACCGACTCCCAGTGACTTCTCTCCATGCACCACTCCAAACACAGTTCATCCTTCCGCACGTCTACATGTGGCACTTCACTGTGTTAAACTCTAGGGGGTTTCGCTTTTATCGTATTTGAGTTTGTGGTTTAGGAGATTGAACCCCTTCAAGACTTATTATTCAGTAACTACACTCATAAAAAGATGCTCATGGTAAGAAATAAAGCCATAAAGGAATTAATGGTACAGTTATTGGGTTGATATCAGTAGTAAATGCTGGATACTGAAAACTCTACAACGGTACCTTCCCACTTCTACAAGTTCAGACGAATTTCAATGTTCTACGTCATTCAGAGGTAAACCAAGTCACGCAGAGTGATGGTAATAGGAACCAAACTGTTATTGGTGAGGATGACTGACAATATGTGGAGGGTCCTCTCTCTCGTTTTCAAGTAAGACCCTCGCCTAGAGGGTTCTTTACCAATCCTAACCAAAAGTAGTTCTCTTATGGCAGTGGTCACCAACCCTACTGCTGGAGATCCAACCTGCATCCAACTTGCCCTTACCTAGCGCTAATGCCTCTGATACAGCCAATCAGAGACTTGTACAAGAGGTCAGTTGGCAATAGCAGAGGTGGTGGGCTGGTCTACAGGAAGGTCTACCACTGAAAAACCAGCAAAGACACTGGTCACCAGCATACGTTCTGTGGATGCTGTTAGGCTGGCCAGCCTGCGATACAAGTTTGTAAGCTGATCACCACCAAAGCCAACATATGTTGTGTTTTAATGCTGGTCAACCAGCATGACCATACTAGACTGACCAGTTAACCCAACATCAGAAACGCATGCTGATGGTTGCTGGTTTTCTCAGCAGGGTTTTATGGGAGGTGGTATCTTTCTTGTGCGTTCAGCAGCTGCTGTGAATGAAGTTATGCAGTAATGAGGGTGGAGAATTGAAGAGTGGGCGGCCGTGTTGGAGCTTTAGACGCTTTGTGTATGTACCTGCTGCGTGAGGACGTGTTTCTCGGACTCGAGCGCGTGCCGATGCTGCAGCCGCTTGTACCGGCAGGACTGGGCGTAGCCGCGGTTCTTCAGGGTCCGGCGCTTCTGCTTCAGGCGAACCACCTCATCCTTACTCACACCACGCAGGTGTCGGTTCAGCTCCCGCACGGACAGACTGACCAGCTGCTCGTCTGAGAAACGCTCGTCCACCGCACACTGAGGAAGTGATAGAGAAAGAGAGAGAGGAAAGAGAGAGACATAAGAGAAAGAAAAAGAAAAGGGGCCACTTTAGAATTTACAGGGCACGTGGACAGATAGGTAGACATTAAGTAGATATCAGCACTGAAAGTAGTCAACACACACCAGAAGCTGACATTCAGAAGTCTCAGCAAATACTGACTACTGCTTAGCTATAAAATAATTCATTTATAATTTATTATTATTATTAGTAGTAGTAATAGTAGTATTAGTTCATAATTTAAAATAAATCTTGTATACACAACAAAAGGCAGAACTGAGAGTTACATTTGATATTAGGGCATCCATAAGAGTTAAGGGGCACTTGAAATGAAAAAAGTTAATATTTTAATGAATTTTAAAAAATTAAGGAAAAAAGAAAGATCATACACTTTGTCACTGGCACCTTGCTTATATTAAAGATATAATTTGTGTAACCTGGTAGTGGAAAACATTATTAACAACATATGAAGCTTCAAAGATTTCTGTGTGTTGTGTTGCGGAGATATCTACCAAAATAAGTATGCTAGTCTCGGCTCGTCCTGTCTTGTAATACCACTTCTTATCTCACGAGGTGATAGTGAGTCACTGTAGCATTGAACTGAATCAGTCCAACATGAGAGGATTAAAAAGTAGCACTGCTTCCACAACATTTTATATATATATATATATATATATATATATATATATATATATATATATATATATATATATATATATATATATATATATATGCATTGAACTGAATCAGTCCAACATGTGAGGATGAAGAAGTAGCCCTGCTGTATATATGCAGTCTAATATGCAGACTAACCACCATGTGCAACACAGCTGGCTGGTATACAGGGCAGGGACACTCAATAGTCTCCTGGTAGGTTCCCACAGTGCATCCCACAGCTACTGGAGGGAGCATGCGGGAGGATCTAGGTGGTCCCACAGATGCTCAATTGGGTTAAAGTCTGGCAACATCTTTGTCATGCACTTCACAGTAAATAACACTGCATACTAAACCTCGTAGACAATTTCTGGGACAATAATGAAGGTTTCTAGTGTTTGTTAGCACTGTTAGCCCTGTAGTAGAAGAAGAAGCAGAAGAAGATTTTCAATGTGAAACATGTCTTGGCTGATTAGCTACATCAGATTTTTGGCCAAACAGTTTCTCGGTTTGTAAAACACTTTTATGGATCCATTCCTCTGAACTGAATAGTCAATTGAATAGTCTCACTCCGTTTGTGGAGTACAGACTTGCATGGAAAGATTATGAGGATGGCGGTGGTGGTGACTGATGATGAGGTCTTTGTTGACAAATTAGAATCTGATTGTGTATGATGCGTGCACGTGTACAAGGCTCGTGCATGAGCATGATGAGCGTGAGCGGCATCACTTGTGTGTGTGTGAGGGTGCGTGGTGGGCTGCGCATTTTGGCCGCACATGTTCATAATCTATAGCGTAATCTGACTGAGTGTGAGTGACAGTGATCGGGATTACACAACAATAATAGCAGATATTATGCTAATCTCATAGACCTGTTCCACATTCAGCCACATAGCTTTCCAACCCGTGTCCTGACAGGCACCTCACATGCACAACACAACACACACTACTGTCTGTCCCACAAAACCTGTCAAACCAAATATGATAAATCAGAGTGGCATCAACCCCCAGACGACAGTGCGGTTCTAGTAACATGTTAATTCAATCCAGTTTGCACACATTACAGGAGACACCTCAGCAGAAGTTCCCAACATGGTGCAAATGACACCAGTAAGATTCCAAAAACAAACCAAAATGAATGCAAAAAACCTGGTTAGTGATTTCAATTTGTTCAAAAGAGCTGTGCTGGCCTAAATCTGATAGGGACAGTGATTTGTTTCATTAGCCAACAATGTTTCATAGCCCAGACTGGGAAGTTCAGATGTTTTTACTATCACAGAACATATATTCATATTATTGACTAGACTTTCACCACTGGTAATCACTCTTCAATCCCAATTCAATGTGTTATACCTTTCTCAACATAACATTGCTTCCACTGACTTCCAGCATTTCCATCCATAGTCTAGATTCTAGTCATTCTGTGTTTCCAAGTCTGGAACCATGCAGTCTCAGTACAGGATAGAGTAGAATGGAATCCCTTTGGTTTTGCAACAAGGATTAGCGCAACGGTCACTCAGACAAGCCATCATTCCTCAGCTTTCAGTGCAGTAACCCAATTCCCTACAAAGAAGCAGATACTTGTGCAATCATCTGAACCACAGGCCCCATTCCCTGGTCCTGGAGCAACCATTTCCCCACACATTTTAGGTTTGGGGGCTTTTGTGGTGGAATGTTTATATTTAATTTTTATTTCATTTCTTTTGTTGTTTTCCCAAGGAATCGCATGGATATTGTTGGTGTTTTTTTATGGATTTGGGGTGGTTTTTAAATTTTGTGAACAATTGAGGGCAGGGGGGCGAAATTTGCAATCTAAATTGTAGGGTTCTCACAACCCCGCGCTCTAGAGTGGTTAGCAGACCACTTGGCATATACAACCTTACTCTAAAGGGGTGACCATTTGGCGTTTGGCCCCATGAAATCCGTAGGGGTCCCAGAGAACACGATAGTACTGCATGCTTAGTGACTGGGCAGAATTTGATTACGATACAAAGAAACAGATCACGAACTGCACCTATGGTTGAGTTTGGGTTAACTACATGATGGGGAATCATCAACGATTAAACAGCATTCATTCCTAAGGCATTTGGTTTGGTGATTTATTTGGTATTGAAAAGTTTTCACCAGCACTTTTTAAAGTGGCTTCTTTCCCAAAACAATCACACAATAAAAAATATTTCAGAGTAAAAGCTATATCGAGAATCAAGCTCATTGAGTCCTCTTTACCTGACTAACTTGGAGCTGATGGTGATGATGGTGACTGTGATTGCCATGCATGGGATGATGAGGATGATGGTGGTGATGGTGCTGTGGGTGATGAAGGCGGCCCTGTGGGCTGGGGGGCTGGGGGTACGGGACAGAGGTTGGGTTTGCGCTGTGGAGAGAGGGAGGAGCAGAAGAGACGAACAGGAGAGGACGGTGACACAGCTCTGAGGCTTTGCTGACGGCTACATCACCTCCACTCTCGCTACTGGAATCTCCCAAGTTACTGCTTCCAGAGCTCTGTGACAGGACTGGAAACTAAGAGAGGAAGAGAGATACGCAGAAATGTAACAGAAATTCAGGAGTTTTGGTGCAACACCCTAGGCTAATACCAAGCCATACATATGGACCCCTGCTGATTCTTAAATCTGGTTCTCAGGAACTCTGCCCTGCATTTTTTGTGCTTTAGCAGAATGGTTCTCAACTCCAACCTTGGGGACCCACTACTCTGCAAAGTTCTTCAAATTCCCTGCAAATATTCTCTTTTCCCGAAAACTACCTGACCAAACTATGAAGAGCTTGATAACCCAAGACTTGGGTTGGCTATCTTGAGGCAGGGAATACTTGAAACGTTGCAAAGCATTTGGATCCCAAGACTGGAGCTAAGATTGGCTGCTTTACAATACTGGACTTGTTAATTAATTACCTCTAAAATCCAAGGCTTATTCCATCGTAAAGCTTTTTATTCAGTGATTATGTAGGTTGAAATGCAAGCTGGCTAGTTGTACAAGGGTGCAATAGAAATGTGGGCCCGCTGGTAGATCCAGGCTATTCAAGTGGTTGACATATACAAACCTTTGAGCAAATATCATAGACAGTCAGACTGTTGATAGTCTAGGTATAATCTTGAAAGCCACTGTTGTAGACTGAACAATCCTTCTCCACTCAAACCCATTGATGTGTACCCACATAGGCAGTTCCCAATCCTTGATTACCACCTCCCTACGTATTTTAGTGTTTTCCCTGCACTTATAAAGGGCTTGTCAATGAGTGGATCAGTTGGGTAAGTTGTCCTCGAGCAGGGTAACTACTTGTGTGTGCAGGGTAAGGATATCCCAAGACCAGTATTGGGAAACCATATGTCAAAACATAGGCACACGGATAGTACCTGTGAACTTACAGCCGCAGCAGCCGAGTTGAGCAGTGCCTCCACGGCATCTTCACATCCCAGGAACCCCCCGATGGGACCCCTATCCCTGTCCCCTCTGTCTGGTGCTCCCCCGAGGGCCCCCAAGAGAGAAGCAGCACCTCCTGGCTCTCCACCGAACTGTTGCTGCAGCGCGGCCAACCAAATGAGGTCTTCCAAAGAGGCAGGATTAGGGCACTGCGGTGGAGCGCCGGGGGCAGGGCTGCCATCCGGATTGCCCTGAGAGGCCTGGCTGAGTCCAGAGACGTAGCTGGCAGAGACGGAGAGCGGAAAGGACAGCGAGGAGGAGGAGGACGACGAGGCCGATGGCGGAGGATGGGCATCGCTGAGGGTTGGGGAAGGAGGCAGGGAGGTATAGGGGCTAGAGCTGAGGCTGGAGTCCGGAGGGGGGCGCACCGCGTAGGGGGAACCCGATGTGTCCCGCTGCTGCTGAAGGCCTACTTTGGAGTAGGAGCACAGCTGCTGCTGAGGAGGCGGCGGAGTGTCAGGCTTCACCTCAAACTTGAGCAAGTCAAAGTCATTGAGGTACTCCATGGCTAGGGGGCTTGGAGGCAGCGAGGGGAGAGGGAGGGAGGGGGACGACATAGCCACCGTTTTAGTGAGTGGACAGCCTGGAGAGTAACAGGTCAATGGTTTCCTGAGGTGTAGAAGAGGAAGACCCCTGAACTGCTACTCTCTTGACACTGTAAGCACTCAGAGAGGGCTTCACTCTCCGTGAGGAGAGACCAGTTAACTATTCGCCACCCCAGTGCCCTGATAGACCTCTAACCAGATCCCTGATTGGCCAAAACTGTTAAGGGTGTGCCTCTTCGCGTCCAGCGGAGGACTTGTTGTGCCACTTTCCGATCCTGCCAGAGGATAAAAAGGAAATATATAATATGCAAATAATAAATTACAAAGTATTGCATATGTAAAATCAGAGATTTGGACAAGTTTTGATATAAAAAATAAAAAGAAATTAAAATTTACAGCTAAATTAATTACTAGAATCATAGACTTGTGTTGTGGTATATTCGTTTTTCAAAACCATGTAGCTGATTATGTTTTTCTAATGTTTTCATACACATGCACAGGCCCTGTGCTCTGTATATACTGACCCGAGACATCTGTGATGCTATTTTGGCCGATGCTGATGGGCAGTTTAAGAACAATCACCTTTTCTTACTGAAGTTTCTCTTCAGCAAAGTGCAGCAACCTCTAGCTGTTGTCATAAACCAGACAATGTTTTCTCTGAAAGCTGTTGTAACATCCTTCTAATGTTATTGCAGGAGTATGACTGGGATTGGCCTAGCAGGAACTGAAGTCAAGATAACATCACTGAGCCCAGGGTCAAGAGGTCAAGAACAGCAGCCTATAGACACACTCCAACAGGTACCCTATTCATGCTAAACTCTTGTTTAACCTCTTACACTCCAGGCTTATTACATATTAAGGATTATTATTCAGTAACTACATGGGGTTATTCTTAGGTTATAGAAGTGTGTTATTAAACTTTAGATTCACCTATGGGTCCAGGCCTTTTAAGGGGTTAAGTAAGGGATAATGGTACAGCATGGGGTAATGCATTAAAACATGAATAAAGTTAAAGAAGTCCAATGGTATAGCAACATAATAGCACACTGTGGGTTAAAAATGTGGGGGTTTGAATGTGTTACGGTCTTTTACTCACTAAATAATTCTTGCCACAGATGAATCATTGTTTGTACTTCACATATGAAGTGGGAGTCATAAAATACTGCATTTATAAATGTCTAATGTCAACTACTTTTCAAGAGTCAGTGGTTAAAAACTTATCCTATCTCTGTTTGTAGCACAAAGTCTCGTAGTGTTGTGTAGTTTAGTCTGCCATGGTACACTCATAGGGTTCCAGTGAGCAGCCATGGAATAACAGTGTGAAGTCATGTTGTTAGCAAGCCAACGAATGCTAGAGCCAACTGGTTTATTTAACATAAAGCACAACTGTGTCTAACTCTAAGCCAATAAGAACATGAGTTGCTATTTCTATCCATGTCAGAAGGAATGAAGTGGGCTGACAAATCTGATTCCAATTACTGGGAGGAAAGGTTTAAATCCAATCCCAGGTAGCAGCCATAATCTTAATCCAGAGACTGTTCACTCTGAGACAAAGGGAGAAAAATGCCATAACTAAAAAAAAATTAAATAAAAAAAATATACTGATATAACATGCCGTAGTGGTCAAGTAGGGCTGGAAAATGTGATGATATTATTGCTATCATGATAAATTCCATCACAAAACACAGTATTTAGTATATAGTGTAAATAGTATAGAGTTTATAGTGGATTTTATTCAAAAGAGAAATAAAAACCATTGTATATCTAGAATGTTTAATTTATACCACTATAGTTCTATAATTTATGGTTTATGCCCTATCACCTTCCTGTTTGATGATGTGGTTGTTACCCTCTTACTTTTCATAAGTGTTTTTTTACTCAATTGAAAAGTTAAATATTTACACTTGTCACATACTTTAATGTGCACTGAATGTAAGTATACTATTTTGGCACAGACTATGACAAGTGTATTTTATTAGTGATAATTTTTTATGTTTTAAACTCATTTAATTACGTTTTTCAGTGATTTTTAAAATTGAAATAAAAATAAACGTGGGTATGTAATATGTAGACATAACTGTCATATAGACTTTGAGTATTCAGTTATATAATGACTAAAATGCATGATAAAGTATATTACACTTTCACTACAAGACACTACATCACAATCACAAAAAACTTTGTACTAATGCACATTTTAAAAACACAAACATATATAAATATTTTACTAGGAATAATAACATGTGTTCTTAAATATAAATGCAAATGAAATATACATTTCAATTTTGTCATAATATTTAGTTTTTTCAGTTCTTGACACTATTTGAAAATACCTAAAATTCAACTTCAACCAACTTTTGAACTTTTATTAAAAGCAAAGCACGTTTCATTCTCCTGTAAATTACCATCTTGGAGATTTTTGGAGGTTTTGTTCAGACTGGAGTGATATATGCTTATGGGGCTACCAATACCCAGATTTGATTTGATAGTTTGTTTCTGATGGTTGTTTTTGAAGCATTTTTCTAAATTAGAAAATTAATTTGATGGCAAATCTACTTTTAGCTGAGGTTTGCTGTAGTATTCTAGGAACTATATTCAATTAAATGTATTTTCTTGCAGTATATTAAAGTAAAATGTAAAATATGTTATTAAAAAGTAGATTAATGATACGTTTGAGTAAAACATATTTGACTTTTTGTAGTGTCTTTATACTCAAATATACTATTTATGTGCTTAAGTATGCCTTTTTTGCAGAGATGTTGAAACAAGAGTAAAATTAGTCTACTTTAACTTGATATTGCACTGCGCATCCTGTGAAATTCTGAATAGCAATCACTGTATTTGTAGTTTTTGTTACTGTTATGCTACTGATGCATTTGAATCTCAGGGAAACTAAATGTGATGCTGCATATTATGTACCATGAAAATGTTATAAAGTAACATGTTAACGCAGTTTTGCCATACCATCTGCCTTTATGGTCCAGCGTAATATTAATACCAATATCAATAGTACAATTTTTAAAGCAATTTTTAAATTGTATGGCCTCCAGCTTTCTTCTGGTTTTCATTCTTTCATAAAAACAAATACAAACACCTAATTATGCAGAAAAGACTGCATAAACTTGCCTTTATGTAAATATATGACGGGCCAAGGCCTCATTGTCTATTTCATTTTTCTTATAATAATAATGTTCCAAACCATAACGATCTAAATTGCTCTCAACAAAAAAGTATACCTTGCGGTTTTTCGATCTGGAGACGAGTAATAACGGAAGCTGCATTGTTTATGAGCCTCGCATGCAAATCCTCATTACCTCATTACAAATTCCATATCTGGATGCAGCCCCAGGTGAAAAACAATCCGTCAAATTAGATATGAAAATCACGGCGGCCTCTCGTGAATTTCAAGCCTCATTTGTGAAGGATTTCCAATCAGCGCATGGTACATTTCACAGGTCAGGGTTCAGTAAAGTCATCAAACTCTTCTCAACATGCCTTTGTGCCCAACATTGAAGGCATCCTTCCAGATCGCTGCTCGGTGAATTAATAGCCTCCTGTTGCCTAAAAACTATGTGTGTCAGGCCAACACAGGCCTACAGAACAGGCCTAAAAGCTAGCTGGTCTCACAGAGAAAAAGAGAGAGAAAGAGATTTAAAGCTAAAATCAGAATATATAACAAGGGCTTCATAGGGTAAACCCATTAAAGGAATATCTCAGTGTCCTTCAGCCTAATCTCTATCTGCCATGTGCATGGTTGTATGGTTGATTAGCATGGATACTTATTTTGCCATGTTTCCTTGTACTTAATCTTTTTCTACTCTTTTTAAAATGTTTGTCTGATGAAATTTTGTTTTAACTTAAAACATGTTTAGGCTGCCTAAAAAGACCTATTAAATTGAATTTTCAGTTGTAAGTTACAGAATAAAACATACTTTTTTAAAACATACTATTTCAAGTTTAAATAAGCCCAAATTTAATGGCAGCATGAAAATGTTAAGTTAAAACCCGCAACAGTGAACACAGTGCATGGTATTTCAACATACAATCACTGTCACTTCGTATTTGAACATAACCCTCTTTTAAAAATGCCAGCTGCCGTTTAAATTTTACATGAAAATTAACTGTTAACGATGAACAGATGAATAGAAATGGTCCTTTAACATACTTTAACATACATTCACTGTATAAAAAGTGGGAATTGTAAATTAAAAAGTTAGTGTCTGCCCCCCCCTAAAAGTTTAAAGTTATTTGAACTTAAAATAATAATAATAATAATTTCTAGGCTCTTGTTCTAAAAATGTTCTATTATTTAAAATTCAGTTAACTCAAAATGTTAAGGCAGCATGGACACAAACTTTTTAGGTTAAAACAACTTTCTTTTCTTTACCGTGTTAAAAGTTATATGACATTTTGGATATTTTTTCATATGTGACTGATACATATATTACGTAGAGATTAGAATTAGTATTCCTTTAAACCATTACAGTCTGTATGTGGACCCTCACTCACATTCCTATAACTTTATATATTACTTTCGCAGCAGTTACTAAATAATTCACATTAGTTATGAATAATGAGATTTAAGATTAATAACTGAGTAATAAGCCTGGGGTTCAAAAGGGTAACGAGACAATTAAGATTTGCACTTTTCTCTTACCGGTGGTCATGCAATGCGAGGCCAGTGGGGTTCCCTCTGATCTGTTTCATTCCTCATCACTGGCTGGACTGACTGAACGATGCCTGCTGTGTGTATGTGTGTGTATGTGTGTGTGTGTATGTGTGGGTGTGTGTGAGAGTGTGTGTGGGACCGAGTGTGTGTCAGACTGTGAGCATCTGAGTGTGCGTGTGCCACTTTGTAACGGACTGTGTCACTGCCCCCTCTCCTCCCATGTAAATCCCTCTCTACCCCCAGCTCTCTCTCTCTCTCTCTCTCTCTCTCTCTCTCTCACTCACTCACTCGCTGTCATGCTCCCCCACTTCTTTTATTCTTCCTAAAGCCACAGGTTTGTTCTATTGTTTTGTCATGCCCATGCTCTGTCTCTCTCTCTCTCTCTTTCTCTCTTCCTCTCTCGCTCCTCTTTATTTCTCTATTAATCATTGTTCTAGTGAAGTGTATCCAAATCTTTGTGAGTCCAACTAGCATTTTCTCCCAAACTGTGGACTTTTACGTGAAGACTATTGAAATAGTTCTGATATATTAACCTTCATATTTATGTGGTACAAACTTTACTTCCTCATAGTTCAGGGTCCCAGAGACCCCATAACTGTAAGTGTAAAACTATTAATAAAAAAAGCATATTTAAACCTTTAATGCATGTTAATTGGCTTGAAACATCACAAAATATGTATAATAAATTGAAAATTTCACATAATATAATATGTGTTTTCAAATGATGCAAAATAAAAATAAAACAATAAAAATTTTAAAAATAAAAATAAAACAGAAACAATTTGTTAAATGAGAAATACATGAACACATGAACCAAAAATATGTCCAAAATGGCAACTTTACAGGAGAGGCCAAAAACTTTCTTTACTTTCAATGTAAGTCAATGGAACCAGAATTATTCCCAAGCTATTTTGGAGCATTTCTATTGGTCCATTCATCATGAAATCATTCCACAATGTAAACAGTGGCAGTTATGTTCAAATGATGTAGAAAAATGACAATAGACAAAAATAGAGGCATGTTTTTCTTTGGGCAGCGATGGTATGCACTTGTGTGCAAACACTCCTGATCAAATGAGGATCAAATGAAGGAATGCAGGATTGATTCGCTGAAGCAGGTATGGGATGTTAAATGTTTATACTGAGATATCTCAAGAACAGCTTTAGGAATGGTTAAGATAACACACTATGTTGTTTATTTGGATTGTTTATGTATACTTGCAGACATATTACACACACATACACACACACACACACACACACACACTGGTGTTCGTAACTTTGGGTTTACTTGCACCTTCATTCTTATTCAGTTATAACTGATACAGTGTAGATTGAAATATTATAAACTAGAGACCAAAATGTAAATGTAAAATTTGCCAACAGGTTAAAGTATTTTGGGAATAATGAGAAGTCTAATAGCAAAGTTAATAAATAAAAGTTGTTTGTGGCCAAGCAGAGTATTGATAGTAGTGCATATTCATCATGGCATTGTTTTCATTTCTATTTCAGTCCAGAATTACATTTATATGAGTCAGGATCTTGTTTTGCTGACAGAAAAGTCTTTTTCAGCACATTAAAAATACTTTCCATGGGGTTAAGGTCTGTGGTGGCCAATGTGTGAAGAAGATTCCCTGAACCAGTCTTTAAAATCAGCCCAATGAATTTTAGTGTCATCATTCTGTAATACAGTTGTTCCAAATCCATTGATGGTATAATAACCTGGTCGTTCAGTACATTTAGGTTGTCAGCTTGACATTGCTGAACCCCGACCTGCCTCCAGAGGCTGGTACAGTGGACACTATGCATGATGGGTGCATCAATTTATGTGCTTTCCTCCTTCCCCTTATGGGTCCATCGCCCTGGAATAGAGTCAGTCCGGACTCACCAGAGCAAGTAACCTTTTTCCATCACTCCACTGTCCAAGCTTTATGCTCTCTAGTAAACTGGAGCCTTTTTTCCCCAATTAGTCCCACTGGTGACCTCATAGCTGATTAATACCAGTTCTGTGAGCTCTGGTTGTGTGTAAAAGCTCTTATTTTCACTATTAATGCAGCTGTGAATTCTATTGTTGATTTTTTACTATTTAACCAAGTGTGTAAATGATTTTTGCATCTACAGTTTGATTCACCATCAAATATTTCTTATTTTTTTACAGGCTGATTCAAATCATTTGAAACACATTATTAACATATTAGAATAATAGGGATTCCAAGCTGGAAACGTGGTCTGATTATTTAAGTCACAATTTATAAATAACCACAATCTAACTATTAACACACACATAGACATAGTTCTCATGTCTTTTATTGAACACATTTAGTAAACATGCAGGCTAGAAAAGTATCTATATTTAGATAGACCCTATACATGCCCCCCACCCCAACACCAATCAGATATTTCTTTGCAAAGCACTTCTAAAACATATATTGTGTTTAATTGTATTTCTCCTAAAATAACGAAGTCATAAAGTATCAGGCTGATAATTGTATGTATTTATGACCTTTTAGAGGGGGTCTGGGGAAGTTGAAGGAACAGATATAAGAAAAGTTCTATATATAGTGTAAATATAGAAAATGTATATATGCGCTCATTACAGTGTGTCAGTGTGTGTCCATCCTTGATCACACACTTATTACATCCCTCCAGTCTGAGAACCTGACCAATGCCAGCCTTCTGTTGCCGTGACAACAGCCGTAGAAGCACTCAGAAATAGATGTATCTACAGCACTGGTGATGCTAATGAAATATTGATATGCAGGATGACATATGGGGAGATAATAGCTATGATTTTATAGTGGACAACTTGTGGGGCTGGCAGTTGTCTGTCGTCTGCCACCTTGTGGTTGCTCTACAGGGTCCTCTCTGGCTCTCTCTCACTTACTGTCTGTCTGTCTCTCACTCTCATTCTCTCTCTCTTTCTCTCTGTCTCTCTGTGTGTGTGTGTGTGTGTGTGTGTGTGTGTGTGTGTGTGTGTGTGTGTGTGTGTGTGTGTGTGTGTGCTGAACACAAAATAAACCAATGAAGTACGAAAGACAATAGATGTAAAATTTACACCCTGTCTAAACATGCAACATGGATAAAGACTGAACATGAGGGCAACATATAATATCTATTACTATTAATTAATTATTACTATTAATTCTATACTCTGTTAATTATATTACATACAGTGCCAAACGCTTCTACACTACTACATATGGAATGTTTTTCCTTATTTTTACTATGACCGTGGACTAAAATAACATAGGTCTTGCTAAGCATTTAAACTTTTATTTTAGATTTGGTTATGCTTATGGTGCTTCATTATGGTGTATTATAATTCTATGATGGTTCCCTTTTGCAGTCTATTATGATTTTTTATGGTATTCTATTATGGTCTTTTATAATTCTATTATGATACTTTATTATGGTCTATTATAATTCTTTTATGGTATTCTGTTGTGGTCAGTTATAATTTTGTTATGGTAGTCTACTATCGTTTGTTATAATTCTATTATAATATTTATTATGGTCTATTATAGATGTGTTGAGTAATTTTTTATTATAGTAATATTATTGTGGTAATCTATTTATAGTGCTCTATTATGGTACTATATTATAGTCTAATATAATTCTGTTATAGTACTCTATTATGGTGTATTATAATTCTATTACAGTTATTTAATTATGGTCTCTTATAAACTCTTATACGTTTGTTCTCATACTTTATTATGGGACATTATAATTATAATAAGGTACTCTAATAGAGTCTATTCCAATTTTCTTATGGTATTATGGTACTATATTACAGTCTCTTGTAAATTATTAAAGTACTCTGTTTCACTTTATTATGATTCTATTCTTTTTTATATAATCTACTGGGACATATTATGATTAAATTAATTATGGCCCACTTTAATATGTCTTTTTATGTTCCGAAAACTTTAACATTGAATAAAACACCTTGAAATAGGTTTTGATCTTAAACTCATAGTAGTCCAATCTACACAGTGTAAGTCATAATAGAGTGCAGTAACTTTTTATTAACATGCCAAGTGAACGTGAATCTATGAATACTAGTGTGCATTTAATCAGATGTGTGACTAGTACTGACTGACTCTGAGATTTAATATTAAAAGCCACTTAACCTGTAATGTAGCACTAAACACGAATTAGTCATCAGCTGGAAGATGTTAATGGAGCATTGCTTAAATCAGACAAACCTCAGGGCCCTGAGAGGGTAAGAACAGGGCTATTTTGACTGGTTCCACACCATTTGCTGTTGTTTTTTCTGGTAGGATGTTTTTGTTGTGTCTATTCGACTGTTCTTGTGTCTGGTTCCAGAATGCCTTGACTACTTGACCCCCCTTCAGGCCTTAGTCACAGTCATAGAGGCCGAGACAAAGAGTGTATAATTCTGGATTTTTACTGCTGCGCAAAGCAGGCAAATGCCGAACGAGCACTTTTTAATGACCCTCCAGGGCTCAGCGAGCTAATCTGAGGCTTCTAATGACGTCTCGTTAAGGAATCAGTGCGTTAATATTGTGTGACTAAATCTGATTTAGAGCATGAGTATAAACGCAATAATAAAGAGAAGAAGTGTAATCTCTTACACACACACACATGCACACACACACACAGTACGACACTATATAATTTGTATCTGTCAATATGAGATGGCTTTGTCGTCCCCTCAGCTCTGCCTCTCCGTCAGTCTGCTGTGTGTGTTTCCGGAGGAGAAGCTTAGAGCTTATAATAACACACACTCCCATTGGAGTTGAGGACAAAAAGGGCCAGAAAGGTCAAGGAAATCGACCCTGCTCTTCAAAACGCTGCTGAAAGAAGCCCGATTCATCACTTTCTTCATTCGCTATAACTAAATGTCGAAGATTAAAATGTCTTAACAGCATTTCTGGTAACTTATCTGGTACTAGGACAGCTTACTTGCTCATATAAATCTTTCTTATAGGCTAAATGACTGGCTCTAATGATGTACTACAATCCTCACATCGTGACTGTTTTCATAAACAGGGTTAGAGAATGAGATAGCTCAAACATTTCTTATTCATCCCCCCACCCACCCCCTGTCACACCTCATGATGCAGTGAAGCTTATGCGTGATGTTATCATGATGCCGCTCTTACTCCATAACCGCTACGAAAAGTGTTATTACACTCGAAATTAAAGTGTCAATCAAGGTAACGATGTTCTTCCTGCACCTTAATTTCAGAATTACAGCAACGGCTACAGCAAGTTTGCTGCCTGCACTACCAATGTCTCATGCATCATTTATATAAACAACAACGAAACAGTATTTATATAAGCAATAAATAAATACATAATGAGAGATAATTAAATCTTAATAAATAAACTTAAAACATTTTTTTCCAATTAACGCTCTAAAGTTTTCAAAGCTCTTAAACCTCTAATAAACATAATTAGACTGTTAAACAGTTAAATAAAAAAGCTAATAAATAATTGTCTCCAATTTTCTCCCTAAGTTTGCAAACATTATAGGAAAAAAGCCACAACAAATTCAATTAAATGTTTAAACAAATTAACAAATTAATACATAGAGAATGAAGAAACTCAAGTCAATAAATAAATAAATAAATAAATAAATAAATAAATAAATAAATAAATAAATAAATAAATAATAGATATTTGTATCTTCCTAAAACTCTCAAGAACAAAATAAATAAACAACTAACCACAAAAAACAAGCATATAAACAAATAAACTAATAAATACCAGTAAATAAATACATAGACCTGGGTAAAAATTACACAATAAAGTAATGTGGGGAATGTTTTTGTGGCGTTCTCAGGACCCACTCTTCCATGTGGAAGGGACTCTCAATCGATTTGGGTCTGAATCCGTCTCTGGGGCGGATGGGATCTTCCACACACACCATACGGCTAGAAATGTCCCACATTGGTTGGAAGAGCTGACCAAGACTTCGAAGTACTACCCTGGACCCCCAATTAAGTAAACAACAAACCACAAAAACAAACAAATAAGCAAATAAATTTATAAATACAAATAAATAAATACATAGACCTTGTTGCGAATGACACAACGAAGCCCTAAACTGTTAGTTGCCTCAGTTGGAATTAAGATTGCATTTGCATGAACTGTGCTGTTTTTTTAGTGATCTTGTTTAGGCTGATGGTGACTGAGTGTGTGTGCTCTGGGAGAGACGCTTCCACTCAGGGGGTCCGCTCTTCCCCTATTCTTCTGAAGAGAATCACGGAAAGACATTTGCAGCTTTTTGTGCTTCTTAAATGACTTTGACAGATTCGGTTTCAGATTGAGCTCACAATAGCAGAGTATGAGTGTCTGCCGGTGCTGGTGTCTACAGTAGCAATACAGCAGATTTCAGCAGTCTATCAACAGACTACAGCTCTCAGCATGTTACTGAGACTGTATAGAGCGTGTGGTGTGGGCTGCGTGTTCACACAGGGGTGAACTTTTATTACCACAGCAAAGCATGCAGCCTTTCTTAACCCTGAGGAAGCAGATTGCATTAGCAATGTCCTAGAAATGCAGTCCAACCCCCCCATACAGAGAATAATTTAACCCCACTTGCCCCATAACTGATCCCCCCGCCAAAAAATATCTGCAGCCCCCTAATCTTGACCTCATGTTCACCCCAGCCGTTCACCACACAGAGTCCTCCGACTGCCCGCAGTGGGTGTCAGCTGGGGACGTGATCTGGATGTAGAAGGGAGGTTGGTTCGGGTCACTGAGAGAGGGGTCAGAGAGACAGGGTCAGTGAGAGAGGGTCATGTTGGGCTGTAGGAAGTTGCTTTTACTTTCTGAGCAGTATGAAGGTAGACGGGCAGGAGGTTACCGTACAAATGAATGAGAATAGAAATAGTTTTGCATGCTAATGTGGCCTCTGCTCTCCAGCACTGACCACACTGTTACATCACTGTTACTGAATGCAGCCCATTTCCATCCTCTGAGCCTGTTCTCTCTCAGCTTCTCTCTCAGCTTCTCTCTCTCTCTCTCTCTCTCTCTCTCTCTCTCTCTCTCTCTCTCTGCTCTAAATGCATTTGGGACTTGGGGGAGGAATAAAACTGATTATTATCACTTCATCTGGATCATTGCATTGCCAGCTTTATTCTTTTTGGGACCAGGTGATCTTGTTTCGTGACTAGTCAGGCGGAGACGTCAGTACATTTACACAATCGAGTCACATTATTATGACCACTTCCTACTTGTTCTGGGGAATGTTTTTGTGGCATTCTCTGTACCCACTCATCCATGTGGAAGGGACTGTCAATCGATTTGGGTATGAATCCACCCTTGCAGGTCATATACACACACGGCTAGAAATGTTTCACTTTGGTTGGAAGAGCTGACCAAAACTTCCAAGTACTACCCTGGACCTCTAATTTCCCCAGACATGACCCCAATTGAGCATCTGTGGGACCACCTGGATCATAGTGTTGACTGTATGGATCCTCCTCAATGCTCCTTTCAGCAGTTATGGGATGCACTGCAGTCAGCATGGCTCCAGATACCTGTAACAACCTACCAGGACCTCATTGAGACTCCCCGTGCCTCTAGCAGCTGTCTGTGTCACTCTGGACAGTAGCTGGTGGTCATAATAATGTGACTTGTCAGTGTAGTGCTGAGGGGCTTTTGAAGTAACAATGTAAAGACCTCTGGTACTAGAATTTCCCCCACACATGAAGAGTGAAGTGTTTCTGTTATCATACTGACCCAGGAATATTACTTTCATTGTTTTTACTCAATACTTTACATGGTAGCTATAGCGATCATTAGCCATTACACTTACCAAATATATGTTGAATGCGATTTTACATTAATAGATCTGGCAAACTGTAAATGCAAACATAACAAAAATCTGTTTTTTATAGCTTTTAAAATTCCAGAGCTCGTATCACACGCCGCCACCACATACTGAGAATGATCTACCACCCAAATAATACCTGCTCTGTGGTGGTCCTGTGGGGCATCCTAAACATTGAAGAACAGGGTAATAAAGTATACAGAGAAACAGATGGACTACAGTCTGTAAGTGTAGCTCCTGTATGGTCAGATAAAGTCCTCCTATATGGTAAAGCTGATAAAATGAGTATAGATACAAGATTCCTTGACCTCAGTGAGTGTATATTGACTGAGACCTCAGTTTCATTAAAATGAAATGTTTGCAATATTGTAATTGTATTGGTAGCACATTTTTTGAGACAAGCAAAGTAGAAATAATTTGTCCTAAAAACGAGACTTTCTGTAAACCGAAGATCATACATTTATGAACAAATTTATACATTTATTTTAAGATTTTCTGTTTGGTACTTTTCAATATGGTTTGAATTAACAGTACACTGTTATCACAAATGTTGATCTCTGAACACACACACACTGTTCAGCACTGTTTACTTCAGTCTTCAGGCCGTGCATTAATGGGATCAGTGCGTTCATTTGAATGCCAGTCATCTCCGGATTAAGGCAAGCTAATGTCAGTCAAGGATTTATGAACTCGTCCATTACTTCTCGCTCTTATTCTGTTATACTGAGTTTTTTATGATTAGCATTTTGCCTCCTTTTTTGTAATCCGGTGTGTTGTGAAATGTGTGTGTGTTAGACATGTGCAGGGGTCTTGTTTTGGGTGGGATTATGAGGCTAGTCATTGGATTAAGTGGCTGATTCTCCTGCTATAATCTGGTGTCAGATTAACAGATCCTAGTGCTTTAATAAACTGTCTGTAATGTAGACAGAGGCTGGACACTGCTAAGACAGGACATTCCCCCCCCCCACCCCCCACAAAAACATAATTACACCAACCACTCTGAAATCCCTCCAACAACAGCTCAATGAGGGCAAGTCAGATTTACAAGGAAATAATGGAAACTGACTAGAGGCTTCTGTGACTTAATGGAGCTGAAAATGACTCATTCGTTTTCAATAATCAGTAATAATAAAAAAAACAGATTGGCAGTGTTTTTTAATAATAGAAAACTCTTTGGTTAAATATAACCATGTAAAGGAACGTGCTGACCACTACACCACCATGCTGACCACTACACCACCGTGCTAACCACTACACCACCGTGCTGACCACTACACCACCATACTGACCACTACACCACCGTACTAACCACTACACCACCATACCAACCACTACACCACCGTACTAACCACTACACCACCATACCAACCACTACACCACCGTACTAACCACTACACCAATATACTAACCACTACACCACCATACTAACCACTACACCACCGTACTAACCACTACACCACCATACTAACCACTACACCACCATGCTGACCACTACACCACCATACTAACCACTACACCACCATACTAACCACTACACCACTATACTAACCACTACACTACCATACTAACCACTACACCACCATACTAACCACTACACCACCATACTGACCACTACACCACCATACTGACCACTACACCACCATACTAACCACTACACCAATATACTAACCACTACACCACCATACTAACCACTACACCAATATACTAACCACTACACCACCGGTAGGTAAAGTCGGTAGGTAAAGACTTCAGAAATATTAGATGTGTCCAGAATGATGAATGCAGATGTAGACTTTACAGCTGTATAACATTGTGAAATTAAAATTAATACTCACAGTTCAACACATTTATCCAATCTCATAGCAGATAACTTGGGATTTTGTTCACAGAAGTCTTGAAATGTCAAACAAAACCTGATAAAATGCTCTTTTAATCCAGGCTGTATTTACAAATGACTTTCTCTTCATTGAATCCAGTTCAAATGACCATTAAGTACAGGTTGTTTCATTTTCAACAACCACCTTGCACCTCCACACACTTAGCAAAGGTCGCAGTCTCTCAAACTGGTGATTATGTGATGGGGTCAGTTTTGGTGGTCAACCAGATTGGAGTCCCATTTGCTGTGTAGCTTAAACTGTAGGCTATCTAATTGGTTATAAATCCTGAGATGAATTATTCAGTAACTTATTTGTTTGAGGGACACATTCAAGCCTGTTTCATTCATTTCTTCTATGTGTTTACAGTCTTGTCTGTTGGCCTCTGCTTGTTGGCTATTACCTCTTATTCCTGGGAGCAGCATGTGAGCTTGACCTCTTGGCCCCGTCCAGCTCCTCCTAAACAACCACACAAACACGGGCATTAGGTGGCTTTAATGTGGTCAGACCCCAAACACAGTCTCCTGTGCTGCTGAAAACAAAACAGCTCTGGGTGGCAGACAGAGGGGCTGCTGGTGGTGGAGGAGAAGAAGAGGGAGGCAGGAAAAAGAGCGGGATTAAAGTGGTCGATACTTTGGCTTGCCTCCAGTCTGAAAGATGACACTAAATCTGTTAATTCTCTCCCACACAGACACCCCCACCATCGTCCTCCCTCCCGCTACTCATCTCTCTCTCTCTCTCTCTCTCTCTCTCTCTGTTACATCAGCTGTTATACAGCTCAGGAGCTGCTCCACTTTTCTACACACCATTGCTATTCCAAGAAAAACAGGTGTCTCCAAAACAGTAACTCTGACTTGAGCAGAACAAAAAATCTTTCCTTTTTAAAAATCTTTTATTTTAATTGATTTAATCATTTTTATTTGTTTTTTGACAATCTGTGTGGAGTCATGCACAGGCACGTTCTCCCCGTGCTTGAGTGGGTTTCCTCCGGGTACTCCGGTTTCCTCCCACAGTCCAAACACATGTATGTTAGGTTGATTGCTCACTCTAAACTGCTCGTGAGTGTGTGTTGGCCATGCGATGGACTGGCGACCTGTCCGATGATGTTGGGATTGGCTCCAGCTCTCCCATGAGCAGGATAAAGTGGAAGACAATGGATGGATGGATTTCAGAAAGGTGAAAATCAAGAAAAAGTCTGAAAATAGAGGACAGAGGGTGGAAACAGGCGTGTAAATAAAGGAATAATTACAGAAAAGAAAGGTTAGAGGGGTAGACAATGTTATTCAGAGTGTAAGGTTTCAGGAAGGCTCAGATATTAATATTAACATTATAGGTTAACATTGATATTAATTGGACTGTGCAAAGATGAGACCAAAAACAAACAAGAGGTCAAAGCACCAGCAAACAGATTTATATTGGTTAACAAGAATCGTGAAACAGGCTAAAACTAGGAGATCAAAACCAAAACAGGAAAAAGCAATAAAACAAAACAAGAGTGAAAAACAGAAATCAGGCTAAGAATACAAAGGGCTCAGTAACACTCAGGAAGCTGAGCTGGTACCTCACAAACAAAGGACTCAATCAGGCAGGTATATATATAGTTACAAGCAGGTGAACATAATCAATAAGCAGGAGAAGCTCAACGAATGTGAGAGCCCATGGTCTTGTGATCTCCCAGGGGATTCTGGAAGTCTCATTAGCAGCAGTAGTTCTAAACAAGTTGGATGGAGGCCTCACACGAAGGGATTTGAAGTGAACTTGTTTGTTGTAGAGAAACTTACTGACTCTAGTGTCTCCACAGTGGAGGTGATGGGAAGCAGGGATCATGGTGTCCATCATTTTTTTTAAATATTCAAAATGACCAGTGAACCTACACAGAATAGAATGGGCCCAAATCAACTCTTTGGGACCTGCAAAGGGGGTAAAAAGGGGCCTATTCTAAAGGTTTTCTGAAAATCTCTCTCTTTCTCTCTCTTTCGCTGTTACATCAGCTGTTATACATCTCAGGAACCACTTTTCTACATATCATCGCTATTCCAAGAAAAACAGGTGTCTCCAAAATAGTATTTTGACTTGAGCAGGAAAAAACTATCCTTTAATACTTTTTACTTTGGTTTTTAACAATATCATCCATGTGTGCCAATTAAAAATAGAAAGTGAATTGAAAGAAAATTAAGGGTACAAATTTTAGGAAGGTGTTGGGAGCAGGCCAAAGTCTGAAAATAGAGTAGTATTAGCAGCAGTAGTTCTAAACAAGTCGGATGGAGGCGTCACACAAAGTGATTTAAAGTGAACTTGTTTTCACTAGAGAAACTTACTGACTCTGGTTTCTCTATATTGGTGGTGATGGGAACCAGGGATCATTGTGTCTACCATTATTTTAAATAGTCACAACCTGTGAACCTACACAGAATAGAATGGGCCCTAATCAACACTTTGGGACCTGCAAAGGGGGTAAAGTGGGTCCATTTCAAGGGTGGGTTCTCTGAAAATAATCTAGTTGTAGTCTTACTGTAAGCACCGCCCCTCAGCACCCACAGCGCGCACTCACCCCCTCACACCTGCAGCCCATCTGCGGAGGGGTATATATCCTCCTGTCATTGTTTGTGTTTGTGTTTGGTGTTTGGTTTAGGACTGCTCTGCTGTTCGTACAGCTCATATTCGTATTGTTTATTTACTGCTCTAATAAAGTCTTGCACATAGATCAAAACCGGATCCTTACAGTATGACACGCCGTTTAAAGATGACCCTTACAGAAAATAAGTATACTTAAAGTTCATTTTATTAAGTATACTTTATGCAGTTACTATACTAATGTCATTGTACTAGTAGTACACTTGTATATGTACTATTTTAATACTTATTGGGGCTAAATTGGCCCACTCTCTAGTTTTTAAAAGTATACTTTTAAGTACACTTTAAGTGTAAAAGTAGTAAACCAAGTATACAACTAGTTTACAGCTTTTGTACTGTAACTACACTAAAAGTAAACTTTACTGTTAGTTTACTAGCTTGTACGTTTTCTTTTAGTGGACTTAACATTATACTTATAATTTACTGCTTATATTATTGTAAAAAAATATATGACTCGGTTTAAGGGTTTTTTTCTACTTAAAATAGAACTTAACAACATTTACTTACTCACCAGTGGACACACGTAAAATAAACAAGACACACTCAGATTAAGAAACATATTTGTATCTTTATAAATCTTTATAAATCAAATTTTAAATAAATATTGTACTGAATGTGTTTTTGTGCAGAGGAAGAATACTTACTTCTACTATCTCAATCAAAAGATTAAGTACAAGTAAAGACCAAATATACTTAGCCTGTTCTATACTTGTCAGTATAACCCAAGCATACTTAAGTATGACTGTGTTTAGTATATCACTGAGAAGTACATAAAAAGTAAACTGAAAGCATATTTACTTCCTTTTAGTTTAAAAGAAGTAAACTAAGGGGATCCAGCAAGGATTTATGGTTTTTCGGACGAGGGGTGCTTCCCGCTGACCGAGGACATCTGGAGGATGATCCTTACACTTACAATGTTCAACACTTACTCAAACCTGAATTCAGGAAACAAGGGTGTTGTTACTGTTACTGTGTTTTAGTTTAGCCTGCTTTACCCCTGAAATTGATGAGCCTCTGTGTTTAGTGATATTGAACTGGAGCTGAGTCCCTGGCCTGCTTCAGGGTGGCACTGTAGTGATCTGATTGGCCCTTCATAGCTAAGTAACTGTAATTAGGCCATTTTTCCACTGCATGGTACGGTTCGACTCTACTTCCTTTTGGTTTCAGCTACTTTGTTTACTACTGCAGATTTAGAACACCCTCAGCGAAGCAGGTCATCTTAACGACCTACCGAAAAATGCATAGTCTACAGCAGGGGTGTTTAATTAGAGTTCAGTAAGGTCCAGTTAGAGGAGATCTCCTCAGGCCAAGGTCCGGACCATCATCATTTCTACCTTGTGTTCTGATTCAGTGGTGTATCCTGTTTACTAAAGTAGCCTAGTATCAGCATCTTATACCATCAGCTACTGAAACAACATATTACACATACTGTTCAGTATATTTCAGTATATTTACTGTTTAAATGCTGAACTGAAATGCTAAACTTAATAAATGCTTTTTTCATCACTTTAAGTAAAAACAAGGCTATGTTTAAAAATACTTTTGAAAAATGTGCCTCATAAAGAGTTTATTTAAAATACAGGGAAATAAAATGTTTGGTCTTGTTAACTGAGTTTCACATCCTAACAGTTTATCTCTCTCTTGTGTTCCTCCACACTTTCTCTTGTTTAGTGAGAGAAGTGAGCTCTTGATTGTCCAGCCAGGACTTTAAGTCTGGGCTGAAATTGTGTTAGGACCATTATTACACTCATATGAGATATCTGGGCCGTTCTGTGTGGGGTGTGTATGTTCTCTTTGTGCTTGAGTGGGTTTCCTCCGGGTACTCCGGTTTCCTCCCACAGTGTGTGTCGGCCATGCGATGGACTGGCAACCTGTCCACGGTGTACCCCCTCTTTACCTGATGATGCTGGAATTGGCTCCTGTCCCCCATGCCCATGAGCCAGTGCCATGTGGTGGAAAGTGTCTTTAGTCAAGCTTTACAAGCTTCACAACTGTACAGTATGCCACAGCTATTGCCAAAACAGTAACCAAAATTGAAGCAATTTCTAAATTCAAAAACACAAGAGGGGAGTAAGCTAATTGCCAGAACTGGATCAATGGTGGCGTGTCTGAAAACAATGGTGGGAAGAGGGTCAACACATTTATGTAGTAGTTTTAAAAAACTATAGCATCCTGTACATCCATATTAGAATAAACAGTAGAGTCAAGGGTACAGCAGATCACCAATGCAGCTACATTACAGCCAATACAAAGTGATGCATACCAGCTAAAGGTCTGCGCCCACAATACTTAGCACAAATTAATATTCCTTAATTAATTAACAACAAACACACATTAACAATCACGTGAATTGCAATATTATAGGCTTTAGAAACACCACAGTCTTTAGACAGTCAGACTGCCTCAGCTGAAGGTAAATACATGACCATAAAGCCAACTAACGGCTATGGAAGTCATCTTTACTTGTTAGTAATGCAGATGAAAACAGCACTGTGGTGGGAGCTGGCCTAACCAGTTAGACTGTGGGCAAGAACGAAACACAAACCAGACTATGCTGATCCATGTAGCCTGTTATACCTGCCATGCATGGCAAGCTGTACAGCCAATGGAAGCTATAGCGAAAGTTCTGCCAGGAAGACTCTGATGCTATGTCATTAATTCATTCATGCATTACTTCTGACCAATATCTGGCCTACACCAGTCTTTAAACGACACTACCTCCCAACCACCACCAGTTTGGCCCTGTTCAGTTGTCGAGGGGCCTCGCCCCTGGTTTTCCGATCTGGCAGGATAAGTAGAGGCCTTGACACTCCAAGACCTGGATGAGACCTACGCCAAACACTTCTTCTGTTCCAAATCAAAGTATCCTTCACATTCTTTAATCATACACAGCATTAAAATGACCTGCCTGCACTCCTGTCTCCTGACGTTTTATGGTAGAACTAGTATTACCACCAGAGAAGCATGTACAAGGCATGATGATTGGTCATTGCTTCACTAGATGATCCAGCGATACAAACCCTAGTGTAAAATCTGGATGAAACAGTTTGGTAAACGTTTACCAAATAAACCTGTTAGAAATCCAAGGTATGTTTCTAAGTAATGTTTCTAAATATGGCAAACTAACTCTTCACGTTTCTCGTGGCAGCAAAATAGAGAATGGTGAAATCCTGATTCAGCTATTTAACTTAAGGCTTAAAGCACTGAAGAAGACTACCCTTACAGAAAATAAGTATACTTAAAGTTTATTTTATTAAGTATACTTTATGCAGTTACTATACTAATGTAATTGTACTAGTAGTACACTTGTATATGTACTATTTTAATACTAAATTGGTCCACTTTCTAGTTGTTAAAAGTATACTTTTAAGTACACTAAGTGTAAGAGTAGTAAACCAAGTATACAACTAGTTTACATCTTTTGGTACTGCAACTACATTAAAAGTAAACTTAAGGGTTTACTGTTAGTTTACTAGCTTGTAAGTTTTCTTTAAATTAACTTATATTATTGTTGTACTTTAAAGTATATGACTAGGTTTAAGGTTTTTTTTACTTAAAATAGAACTTAACATTTACTTACTCACCAGTGAACACACATAAAATAAACAAGACACACTCAGATTAAGAAACATATTTGTATCTTTATAAATCTTTATAAATCAAATTTTAAATAAATATTCTACTGGATGTGTTTTTGTGCAGAGCAAGAATACTTACTTACTATCTCAATCAAAAGATCAAGTTCAAGTAAAGGCCAGATATACTTAGACTGTTCTATACTTGTCAGTATAACCCAAGCATACTTAAGTATAACTGTGTTTAGTATATCACTGAGAAGTACATAAAAAGTAAACTGAAAGCATTCTCACTTCCTTTTAGTTTAAAAGAAGTAAACTAAGGGGATCCAGCAAGGATTTATGGTTTTTCGGACGAGGGGTGCTTCCCGCTGACCGAGGACATCTGGAGGATGATCCTTACACTTACAATGTTCAACACTTACTCAAACCTGAATTCAGGAAATAAGGGTGTTGTTACTATTACTGTGTTTTAGTTTAGCCTGCTTTACCCCTGAAATTGATGAGCCTCTGTGTTCAGTGATATTGAACTGGAGCTGAGTCCCTGGCCTGCTTCAGGGTGGCACTGTAGTGATCTGATTGGCCCTTCATAGCTAAGTAACTGTAATTAGGCCATTTTTCCACTGCATGGTACGGTTCGACTCTACTCCCTTTTGGTTTCAGCTACTTTGTTTACTACTGCAGATTTAGAACACCCTCAGCGAAGCAGGTCATCTTAACGACCTACCGAAAAATGCATAGTCTACAGCAGGGGTGTTTAATTAGAGTTCAGTAAGGTCCAGTTAGAGGAGATCTCCTCAGGCCAAGGTCCGGACCATCATCATTTCTACCTTGTGTTCTGATTCAGTGGTGTATCCTGTTTACTAAAGTAGCCTAGTATCAGCATCTTATACCATCAGCTACTGAAACAACATATTACACATACTGTTCAGTATATTTCAGTATATTTACTGTTTAAATGCTGAACTGAAATGCTAAACTTAATAAATGCTTTTTTCATCACTTTAAGTAAAAACAAGGCTATGTTTAAAAATACTTTTGAAAAATGTGCCTCATAAAGAGTTTATTTAAAATACAGGGAAATAAAATGTTTGGTCTTGTTAACTGAGTTTCACATCCTAACAGTTTATCTCTCTCTTGTGTTCCTCCACACTTTCTCTTGTTTAGTGAGAGAAGTGAGCTCTTGATTGTCCAGCCAGGACTTTAAGTCTGGGCTGAAATTGTGTTAGGACCATTATTACACTCATATGAGATATCTGGGCCGTTCTGTGTGGGGTGTGTATGTTCTCTTTGTGTTTGAGTGGGTTTCCTCCGGGTACTCTGGTTTCCTCCCACAGTGTGTGTCGGCCATGCGATGGACTGGCAACCTGTCCACGGTGTACCCCCTCTTTACCTGATGATGCTGGAATTGGCTCCTGTCCCCCATGCCCATGAGCCAGTGCCATGTGGTGGAAAGTGTCTTTAGTCAAGCTTTACAAGCTTCACAACTGTACAGTATGCCACAGCTATTGCCAAAACAGTAACCAAAATTGAAGCAATTTCTAAATTCAAAAACACAAGAGGGGAGTAAGCTAATTGCCAGAACTGGATCAATGGTGGCGTGTCTGAAAACAATGGTGGGAAGAGGGTCAACACATTTATGTAGTAGTTTTAAAAAACTATAGCATCCTGTACATCCATATTAGAATAAACAGTAGAGTCAAGGGTACAGCAGATCACCAATGCAGCTACATTACAGCCAATACAAAGTGATGCATACCAGCTAAAGGTCTGCGCCCACAATACTTAGCACAAATTAATATTCCTTAATTAATTAACAACAAACACACATTAACAATCACGTGAATTGCAATATTATAGGCTTTAGAAACACCACAGTCTTTAGACAGTCAGACTGCCTCAGCTGAAGGTAAATACATGACAATAAAGCCAACTAACGGCTATGGAAGTCATCTTTACTTGTTAGTAATGCAGATGAAAACAGCACTGTGGTGGGAGCTGGCCTAACCAGTTAGACTGTGGGCAAGAACGAAACACAAACCAGACTATGCTGATCCATGTAGCCTGTTATACCTGCCATGCATGGCAAGCTGTACAGCCAATGGAAGCTATAGCGAAAGTTCTGCCAGGAAGACTCTGATGCTATGTCATTAATTCATTCATGCATTACTTCTGACCAATATCTGGCCTACACCAGTCTTTAAACGACACTACCTCCCAACCACCACCAGTTTGGCCCTGTTCAGTTGTCGAGGGGCCTCGCCCCTGGTTTTCCGATCTGGCAGGATAAGTGGAGGCCTTGACACTCCAAGACCTGGATGAGACCTACGCCAAACACTCCTTCTGTTCCAAATCAGTGTATCCTTCACATTCTTTAATCATACACAGCATTAAAATGACCTGCCTACACTCCTGTCTCCTGACGTTTTATGGTAGAACTAGTATTACCACCAGAGAAGCATGTACAAGGCATGATGATTGGTCATTGCTTCACTAGATGATCCAGCGATACAGACCCTAGTGTAAAATCTGGATGAAACAGTTTGGTAAACGTTTACCAAATAAACCTGTTAGAAATCCAAGGTATGTTTCTAAGTAATGTTTCTAAATATGGCAAATATGGCAAACTAACTCTTCACGTTTCTCGTGGCAGCAAAATAGAGAATGGTGAAATCCTGATTCAGCTATTTAACTTAAGGCTTAAAGCACTGAAGAAGACGACCCTTACAGAAAATAAGTACTTAAAGTTTATTTTATTAAGTATACTTTATGCAGTTACTATACTAATGTAATTGTACTAGTAGTACACTTGTATATGTACTATTTTAATACTAAATTGGTCCACTTTCTAGTTGTTAAAAGTATACTTTTAAGTACACTAAGTGTAAGAGTAGTAAACCAAGTATACAACTAGTTTACATCTTTTGTACTGTAACTACATTAAAAGTAAACTTAAGGGTTTACTGTTAGTTTACTAGCTTGTAAGTTTTCTTTAAATTAACTTATATTATTGTTGTACTTTAAAGTATATGACTAGGTTTAAGGTTTTTTTTACTTAAAATAGAACTTAACGTTTACTTACTCACCTGTGGACACACATAAAATAAACAAGACACACTCAGATTAAGAAACATATTTGTATCTTTATAAATCTTTATAAATCAAATTTTAAATTAATATTGTACTGGATGTGTTTTTGTGCAGAGCAAGAATACTTACTTCTACTATCTCAATCAAAAGATCAAGTTCAAGTAAAGACCAAATATACTTAGACTGTTCTATACTTGTCAGTATAACCCAAGCATACTTAAGTATAACTGTGTTTAGTATATCACTGAGAAGTACATCAAAAGTAAACTGAAAGCATTCTCACTTCCTTTTAGTTTAAAATAAGTAAACTAATGGTACACTTGAATAAACCTATTTTTGTAAGGGTAACCAAACCAAATAGAATCATATGCAGATCATCATTTATTTAAACTTTTTACTGAATGACTGTTAACATTGGCTTCTGTTCTGGTCCTTTTAGCGATGTTGCTCAGTAATATTTATCTTATTTCCTTAATAACACATTTGCAGTTAGTGCTTTCCATTTGCTCTCTGCTGACTATATTGTGCTGCACCATTTTCTAATGGGCTAATGGACCACACCACTGGATGAGCTGTGAAACCCAACATCCTGCACATAAAAAAAAAAGTTTCTCATAAAACTTCTGAAAATCAGCCTGGAATCAGCTGTCTGCCAGAACGGGCTGTATACAGACAGAAAGACAGGGGCAGGGATTTGATAGCTGGAAGGGGTAATCATGGCATTTAAGTGACTGGATAATAATTGTAATCACGGAGGCAGGCTGGAGGGGGAGTCTGTCAGATAGGCAAGATGGAAAATGCATGAGTCATCCACGGCTAGATAACTCATACATATAGACCTCTGGGCCTATGTCCGACAGGGAGGTCTAATCTGCCCTCTGCTTCGGTGACCATATTCATGATGAAATGGGAAGGAATCTGAGCCAAATGATACCTATATTTGAATACATATGGCTTTTGGTCAGTTAAAATATGCTGATTATATCTTAATTAAAAAAGATATATTGTCTGGTTTAAGGAGGATAACAAATTTTAATGTTCATAAAGCAACTGCCACTGCAGCCTACACTGTAGGAATGATCACAGCTTGGCACTCAATAACCATGAGCTCCCTTATCCTCTTAACCGTACCCCCCTTTTTACCAATTTCCGCCTGAAAATATATACCTATATCTTGAAGCTTTTCACTGAAACACTGCATAAATTAGTGTAATGTTCATGATGTAATGTTCCTGAAAAGCCTTCAAATTTGTACCAGAAGCACTAAAAGGCATTGAAATTAATCTGCAATGCTCCAAATATGCTGAAAACAACAAAAAAAAAAACAGCCGCTTTTCTAATTTTTATTTTAAAATTTAAATTTTAGTGCCTACCAAAAATAGAGTTTATGTGTCCCCAGACTTTTTCCTTTAGAAAAGTGTTTCTGCATGTGTCTACAGTCACCAGAAAAAAATTGGAGTTGATTTCTTTTACTGATTTGAAGTTATTCAAGCTGGAGTAGAGAGTAAACAGGGGGTCCCCCCCACTGGTCTGTTGGGGTGTCCAAGGTCCCCCAACCTCCCCAAAATGAAAACAGCTGATTTTACTGTAAAAAAATATGTATATATGTGTATATGTTATATTCTTATAACTCCCACAACTAAAAATGTGTTTATTCACTTTCCTTGGCAAAATAATGTAATGTATGATTTTTAGGCCATTTTTTACCATATTTTACATGTTTATTATAAGTCCATAACTAAATTATCTTCTTGGAAAAAAATCAGTCAATTTATATCCTCAGACTGTACCTTTATTTTGGTATCGTTTGGAGCTGTTTATCTGGTGTAAAACTCCCTCTGCTGCCCGATTTCAGTAGATCGCCGCCGTTACTCTTCCTTTTGAGCTTTACTAATCACTCTTAAACATCATAAAATATCGTTTTCTTTGGTTTGGGACTTTGTTTAGGGTTCATAGTTAATGTTTTGATTGTTGTTTTGTGTCTGTGTATCTCCTGCGTGGCGCGTTTCCTCTCTGCGCTCTGCGCACTGAATGCGCGCTGAGTCTCAAAAACCCACCCGTTTTTCTAACCCACCCACCTTCTCGGTTACGCGTCCAGATATCTCCGCACCTGATTGGTCCACAGACTTGGTTGACACGTTTTTGGAAAGAGGAAGGGCGGGACTATTAGGGGAAAGTGGCGAAAATGCGGATTTCGAACTGTAAGATATTTTAATAATTTTTTTAATTCGAAGGCTTTTGTTTTGACCTGTCGAATCTTCGGAGTACTCCTTCCACAAAATGGCGGATTATTAACGATCGGATTGATGGAAAAACACAAGTTTGGTCTCGTTTTGAAGCTGAAACTCTGAGGTATGTCGCTGTGTTGTTGCGGTTTTGGTGGTGTGTCCCTGTGGCGGCTGAGAGCCTTTACGCGTCGGAGAAACGCAGAAGTAGTGGCGGCGCTAGGGGGCGTGTTACTGTTCGGAAAAGCTATTCTTTATTTTTTATTTAAAAATAATATATGAGTATAATAGCTTACACCATCGTAATCATGAGGGTCTCCACGTTCGTTTGATGTGTTATATGTCCAGATTGGCCAAAAGATGGCTTTACGAAAAATAAAAATGTTCGTAGTGTACCTAATATTTTGTCATACTAACGCTAGTTTTTGACCAAAATATTTATTTTCTGAATGACAATAAAGAAAAAATGCCAAAAAAAAAACGACCCAAAAGTAGAGATTCTAAGCTTTCATATGGTACCTTGATTGTCTTTGGTGGTACTGTAGATCTTCAGATATATCCTTAAATATATTTATTTTTGATTCCTGGCCCGCCAGTGGGCCAGGGCGAGTTAACTCGTTATGCAGCTGCCCTTATACAATTACGTGATGCCTACTATACTTTTGAAACAGGTATGTGATGACAGTAGAGTCGATGTTGGCTTATTGCTGATAATATCATAAATAAACTCGCATTACTACCTTTCAGTCTCACAAATATGTTTCCAATATAGTCCCAGTTAATTTACTCTTCCTGGGATAATCACTGTCTTCCTGTCTGTTGAATGCTGTTGGAGAACTGACCATCAGGGCCTCCTCCCCACCATCACCAACCAGCTCTCCTGTCCATTTGTGCCAACTGCTGCACCAGCATTGAGATAGGATGGGACTGTTTCAGCTCACGCCCACTTTAAATAAAGACTCAGTCAGAGACTGCCTCAGTCAGAGACTGCCTCTATCTGTACAGCTTCTAAAGCTTTGCTATCCAGATTTCAAACAGAGACTCTTTGGTGTTTAGTTTATTAAACTGTAAATACTGTTTGACCAGAGGAGGTTCCTCCCACGGTTTCTCCCTCCAGTCTGAGGGAGATTTTCCTCGCAACTGTCGCCTCTGGCTTGCTCACTGGGGGATGTATGTTGTAACTATTTGTTTTCAAAACTTCTGTAAAGCTGCTTTGTGACAACATCTTTCTACACAGATAATCATGACCCCTCTGTGATAATGAGAAGTTCTTCTAGTTCATCTATGGGATTTCTAGTAGTATGTTAGCACATAATCACATAATCATTCAAAGCTTGTAAAAGGTTGTTTCACATGTTTCACAAGGTTGATTATTTAATAAAAATGTATTAAATAACTGATTATCTGTTCAAAGAAACTGTAATTGTAACCCAATCACAAGAACACAATCAAACACAAATAAACACAAGGACAAAATCAAACACAAGAAAACAAATCTTTTTATTTGCTCTATGAAACAAAATAAAATTTTAGCTGACTTGTTTTAGCTGACTCCTGTTTGTACTTGACATAACAGACCAATATTTGTGCTCCAATTCCTAACGTGTATATTATCTCATTATATCTCACATTGGTGCATCATATTTGGATGATTTAATGATTGCTGTTTGTGGTAATTTGTAGACGTTTCAGCAGTCTCAGCACTTTCAGAGATCCATAGGAATCAACATGTCCTTTGAATTTTAAAGGATTTCATTTGACCTGAAAACTACTTTGCTATAAATAAGGATAATTTACATATAATAACAAATCAAACAAACTTTATGATGCGTGTTTTGGTACAACTAGAGTAAATGTCTGATTATCGTATCTTCTGGAAAACCCTGCAGATTGGTTTTCTGCCAATACAAATAACAATGGGGGTCCTGTCAGCAGGACCTTCACGCTACTTCCCAAAATCTTCACATCTGCAAGAGCCAAACATTTTTAGCATTCAATCTGCACATGTATGTGTTTTTATTGTAGTTCAGCTGGTGATCGCACCAGCTTTATATGTACCTGTAGAACCCTGTCAGTCTACCACTCATACTTGCAGTAAGAGATACATCCAGGACTTCCAGAACCCCTAGAGTGACATATGTTTCTAATAAAATTGGTCTCAGCCAATAAAAACCAAGATTTGTTGATTTCCAGTTGATTCTCTTGGTTAGTCTGATACGTTCATTCCTCCAGTTCAGTCTCTGAAGATATCTGAAACAGGCCAGTTGACACATTTCCATAACCATTTCAAAATCATAAGGCTGTTACTGTAATTCTTAAAGAGCTTAAGTAGAACATGCATCAAAATATAATTAAATAGCATGTTTTTTGTTAACAACACCTGGCCGTCTTTGAAAGCCTAGAAGGCCCTGAATGTTCTCCTCTGCTCTAAACTCAGATATACAGTTAGAAAACAAAAAAAGTTATTTTTAAAAGGTATGTTGGGTAACAGGCAAGAAAAGGAGAGTTTCCAACACAAAGGACCCACCAGCAGTCCAGGAGGTTCCCCATAAGCTAACAGTGTCTGCCATTAAGATGTCTGTTCCCATGGTAACAGGCTGAGCAGGTCACAGGTGACCTTTATCAGAGGCAGATATAATTACCAACATAGAGCAGGTCACATTAGAAGGCAGTTTCCACCAACCTTTCGTTCTAGATAGGGAGTTTACAGGCGTTTGTAGTGAGTGTTGTGTTTAATAGAGATAGACAGGCCTCTGTGTTTCTTTATTGAGCTCAACACCTGCCAATCCCATGTGGTCTGATGCTGAACAACTGCCCATCTCTTGTGGTCTGATGCTGAACAACTGCCCATCCCGTGTGGTCTGGAGCTGAACAACTGCCCATCCCGTGTGGTCTGATGCTGAACAACTGCCCATCCCTTGTGGTCTGACGTTGAACAACTGCCAATCCCACGTGGACTGATGCTGAACAACTGTCCATCCCGTGTGGTCTGATGCTGAACAACTGCCAATCCCATGTGGTCTGATGCTGAACAACTGCCCATCTCTTGTGGTCTGATGCTGAACAACTGCCCATCCCGTGTGGTCTGGAGCTGAACAACTGCCCATCCCGTGTGGTCTGATGCTGAACAACTGCCCATCCCTTGTGGTCTGACGTTGAACAACTGCCAATCCCACGCGGTCTAAGGCTGAACAACTGCCAATCCCACGTGGTCTGATGCTGAACAACTGTCCATCCCGTGTGGTCTGGAGCTGAACAACTGCCCATCCCGTGTGGTCTGATGCTGAACAACTGCCCATCCCATGTGGTCTGAGGCTGAACAACTGCCCATCCCGTGTGGTGTGACGTTGAACAACTGCCAATCCCATGTGGTCTGATGCTGAACAACTGCCAATCCCATGTGTTGTCTGACGTTGAACAACTGTCCATCCCGTGTGGTCTAAGGCTGAACAACTGCCCATCCCGTGTGGTCTAAGGCTGAACAACTGCCCATCCCGTGTGGTCTAAGGCTGAACAACTGCCCATCCCATGTGGTCTGATGCTGAACAACTGCCCATCCCATGTGGTCTGATGCTGAACAACTGCCCATCCCATGTGGTCTGATGCTGAACAACTGCCCATCCCATGTGGTCTGAGGCTGAACAACTGCCCATCCCATGTGGTCTGATGCTGAACAACTGCCCATCCCGTGTGGTCTGAGGCTGAACAACTGCCCATCCCGTGTGGTCTGATGCCAAACAACTGCCCATCCTGCGATCTGATGCTGCTGCTTTGTCTGCACTGACTGGGTTCCTCTGTTTGCCTGTGTTCTGGACCAGTTTACCCAATATGAAATTCCTGCTGTCCAGTGCTTTGTGGGAAGCTTCGCCTGCACAGACTCTGTGTGTTGGCTTTGATGAAGCTTTATGGACTGATCATGGACAGCTGATTATAGATTATAACATTTGTATTAGGAATATGAGTCCTCCATGTGTCTAATCGACAGCCATACTGACCCTCACTCCTTTAAGTGTCTAATCAACAATCGTACTGACCCCCACACATCTACGTGTCTAATCCACAGCTATACTGAACCACACTCCTCTATGTGTCCAATCTACTGCCATACTGAGCCATAATAAAATAATTAGCAGACTCATTAGTGGGATACAAAAGAGCTCCAGCTCAACCATATTAACCAAATTAATTATTCGCAAAACAGGCCTACCATATTATGAAACTGATATTTTTTGAGATGGTTATCATAATGTGAAAATATCTTACCTTGCAGCCCTGTTGCTGTAGGTACATGTGGTTGAAACAATGCAAACATAGCTTTTTAAAAAGCTTTTCATATATTCTAATCAGATGTAAACCATTAATGGTTCATTGATCATTCTGCACCATGAACACCTGCACACAGCAAGCGAGAGCCTCAGATGAAACCCTCCAGCCTTAACGCCATGGAGTTCAGCACTTCTCTCGCCGTCAATGGACCTTGTGCATCACTGGGTCTCCTGGTGAACTTTTTTATGTTTTCTGCCTAGCAATTCCTGTAGGTGGTGAGATGAAGGCCAGGCAGCCTGTGATATCTCTCTTGGTACCTAATGTCTTCTCCACCAGTGGAGGTGTCAATGGTCTACTTGGTTTTTGTTAGCATTCCCACCAGCGTGTTTCTCAACATCTTCTACTGCAGTCAAATCGTCCCAATCAAGAAGGAACCTTTGATCTGGCTCAACAAGAATATCAAACCCATGTTATATTTTCTTCTCATCTTCAGCAATCTCTACTTTGTAGTTTACCTGGTACTGGAATTATTGACAGTGTACGACATCTTTTGCTCTCAAAATTCACCCGAGGTCAACAGCACCGCTGTGAATGGCCTCCAATGGGCCTCAATTCCAGATAGATCCATTTTTGAACATGTTGGATACGTCTACAGTGGTACTGACTTTGTTGATCTTAATTGTAATGCTGACAGTTACTGGTGCTACGGGAAACTACCTCTACCAGCACATTAAGAAGATGACCAACAATGGGACACCCCGCCAGTCTCAGCTTCTCAAGAACCAGATCAGAGTGACCATCAGTGATTTTGTACAAGGATTCCTCTACCTTCTCTGCTCGGCAGGAATATTCATACAGGTGTACTGCCGTTACCAAAAAATCTACCTTGATAACGATATCATCTGGATGCTCTTTGATCTCTACTCTCTCGCCACCACCTTAAACCTTGGAGTGGGTCAGACTCTGTTCAGACAACGAGTGATTCAGCTATGCCAGACAGGATCACTACCTTCTGCCTTGGTAGAGTAGATACATTCATCACTGCTCAGGATAAAGATTTATTCTAATCCTGGACTGGAATATTTTTCAAGTGGACATCATCATCAGTTTAGCATGAGAATGACCATGGCTGTGTATGATCTCTGAAGAACTCTTTTCTTGCGCTGTAGGTACATGTGGTTGAAACAATGCAAACATGGCTTTTTAAAAGCTTTTCATATATTCTAATTAGATGTAAACCATTAATGGTCCATTGATCATTCTGCAACATGAACACCTGCTCACAGCAAGCAAGAGCCTCAGATGAAACCCTCCAGCCTTAACGCCATGAATATCAGCACATCTCTCGCCGTCAATGGACCTTGTGCAACGTTGGGTCTCCTGGTGAACATTTTTTATGTTTTCTGCTTAGCATTTCCTGTAGGTGGCGAGATGAAGGCCAGGCAGCCTGTGATATCTCTCTTGGTACTTAATGTCCTCTCCACCAGTGGGTTCCAGCTCAGCATGATCTTATACCTGATCCTGCAGCTCACAGCCGTGAGCTTGAAACTCAAGCAGATCGTGGAGGTGTCAATGGTCTACTTGGTTCGAGTTAGCATTCCCACCAGCGTGTTTCTCAACATCTTCTACTGCAGTCAAATCGTCCCAATCAAGAAGGAACCTTTGATCTGGCTCAACAAGAATGTCAAACCCATGTTATGTTTTCTCCTCATCTTCAGCAATCTCTACTTTGTAGTTTACCTGGTACTGGAATTATTGACAGTGTACGACATCTTTTCCTCTCAAAATTCACCCGAGGTCAACAGCACAGCTGTGAATGGCTTCAATGGGCCTCAATTCCAGATAGATCCATTTTTAAACATGTTGGATACGTCTACAATGGTTCTGACTTTGTTGATCTTAATCGTGATGCTGACAGTTACTGGTGCAACGGGAAACTACCTCTACCAGCACATTAAGAAGATGACCAACAATGGGACACCCCGCCAGACTCAGCTTCTCCAGAACCAGATCAGGGTGACCATCAGTGGTTTCATACAAGGATTCCTCTACCTTCTCTGCTCGGCAGGAATATTCATACAGGTGTACTGCCGTTACCAAAAAATCTACCTTGATAACGATATCATCTGGATGCTCTTTGATCTCTACTCACTGGCCACCACCTTAAACCTTGGAGTGGGTCAGACTCTGTTCAGACAACGGGTGATTCAGCTATGCCAGACAGGATCCCAACCTTCTGCCTTGGTAGAGTAGATACATTCATCACTGCTCAAGGTAAAGATTCATTCTAATCCTGGACTGGAATATTTTTCAAGTGGACATCATTATCATCAGTTTTGCATGAGAATGACCATAACCACTGTTGGGAAAGCTGAGCTCTAGGTGATCCTATGTGCTGTTTTTCTTTTTAAATCATTTTGCTACATTATTGTTATATCACTGGCTTTGTGCATGGACTCTTCAACTTCTCTGCTTGGCAGGAATATTTATAGATGTGTATTTCCATTACCAAAAAATTATCTTTGATAAGGATATCATCTGGATGCTCTTTGATCTCTCCTATTTGTTTTAAAGTGGACGTTACTGTTAGCAGTTTAGTGGGAAAATCACCATCACAGCCTTCTGGAAATCTGGGCCCATGTTACTTTGGATTCACAAAGCAAAAGCTGAATTAACTGTAAAGATTAAGAATGAACTCAGATCTTGTGGTTTCCTTTTATCTTTCAGTTGTTAAATGTTCAACAAAGTCTTTTACAGTAGTATGATGTGTTACAGTAGTGTGTAGTTACAGAGTCAGAATTGTTTACAGTGGCGGTGATGGGAACCAGATGTATGTTTTTTAAAGAAACCAGTACAGGACTGCAACCACCAGGTCTGTATAAGATTTTTCTCCAGTGATCGTTCCAACAAAACACTAGCAATGCTACAGATGAAAATATCTACCTTGTAAACTGCTGTAAGTTGTAGTATAATGATACCTGATGTATAACTTAAGGTTCCTGTATGATAATTTCCTTTGACTTATATAGATCTCATGAATGTGCTTTGCATTGTGTCAGGTGTGACTTGTGTGTGCATCACTGTTGTACTGCTAAATATTATATTTATTAAAATACTGATTTGGAAGAATTGTAAATAATGGGCAGAAAAAGGATCACAACACAGCAGTGTCTGTTGACAGCCAAGAACATTTCCTAATAAACAGCCTAATTCTGTTAATATGTATTGGTATTTGTCCATCTCCAATTCAGACATAATGTCTAGCTGTGTGTGTATAATCTGGTGTCTCAGTCTCAACAAGAATGCATGACAACCCTCTAAAAAGGAATATATAACGAAAATATTTGTTTGACGAAGAATATTCGATGGACTCTTGTACACGGCATGCACATCAGTTCCAATACAATCTGCCCTGTTATCAGTTTCACAGACAATAGTTGGACCATAGTGTTCACACAGCAGAGAACATTAACAGTAGAGACACTTCCTTAAATATATAGTGGTTACCTACATTTTTTACAATCACTAAGAAGCATTTTCAGTCCAAGCTTCATTCATTCCATCAAAGCATCTACAACACTGTTCTTACAGCAGAAATCCTTAAACACCGCCACCTCAGAAAGTAGTATTCTTGTAAGTATTGTAAGTATTATTCTTTGATTGATCATATAAACTACACTTTAAAAAGTGGGGTGGAGCAGTAGTTCACCCTGTAGGGTCATTGGGGGAGGTGGAGCCAATCCCAGGACAGGTCGCCAGTTCATCGCATGGCCAACACACACTCACGCCTACAGGCAATTTAGAGTGACCAATCAACCTAACTTGCATGTGTTTGGATGCAGTATTTTATTCCTGTGTAGGTCTACATATTCTTAAGAAGACAGATGAAGCGAGGAAGGAAAATCATAGTGTGAGCATTAAGGTGTCAGGGATAACTGTGTGGCAGCTTTATATGGTTTACCTGGATGCAGGTCTGCTGGACAATCAACAAGTTTTGTTTTGGAGATGTTGGTAAAATCACGTAAAAATTAGATTTTGTTAAACTGCTCACACAATTGTTGACACTGTAAATTTTGAATTTGAATAAAAACAGAGGAGCTTACTAGAAAGCTGATTGCCTCCACTTGAGGAGAATCGTCAGGCCTGCTAAACATGAGCGAGTGAGTGAGTGAATGAAATTACCAGTAAGGTTCTTGTAAGTGAGTTTCTTTTAGACACATGTCTAAAACGCTGTAAAAAATAATGACCTAAGCCCATCAGTTCGTGGACATCTTGGAGAACCTGGAGTGGGGCAATGCATTTTCTATATTGCTATTCACTTTCTCCAAGAAGGTCTTGACTGAACTGATCACAATGTAATCACATGATTAATACATCCACCCATCCACCCACCCATCCATCCATCCATTATCTTCCACTTTATCCTGCTAGCTGGGGCTGGAGCCAATCCCAGCTTCATTGGGTCATCAGTCCATCGCACACTCACACCTACAGGCAATTTAGAGTGAGTGATCAACCTAAGATGCATGTGTTTGGACTGTGGGAGGAAACCGGAGTACCCGGAGGAAACTCACTCAAGCACGGAGAGAACATACACACTCCACACAGAACCACCCGGACCGGGAATCCAACCCAGATCATCTTGCTCACTTATATTAAAAGTAGGACAAATTTCTTACACATTTTATTCTTAGTGTACTTAGTAATTCAATAAAAACCTCATATTGAGCTAATTTGTGAAGCTCTCGGAGCCTTACTGTTCCGTTATTTAATACTGCATGTTTAGTTATTAATCTGAATACTTATTATTCAGCCACTGCTATAAGAAATCACTATGGGGGGTAAAATGTATGCGGCTGTGAGAGGGAGGAACTCTCAGCGTGGGCCTTAAGAATCTAGCCATTAATCTTGGACATTTCTAAACCAACAGTCAGTGTTTTTACTTTAGAAAGCTAAAATCTGATATAATACACTAAGTATGTATATACAATAAGATAATAAAGTAGTTTGTACATTTTAAAGTATTGGTTAGTACAGTGGTGTAGTGGTTAGTACGGTGGTGTAGTGGTTAGTACAGTGGTGTAGTGGTTAGTACGGTGGTGTAGTGGTTAGTACAGTGGTGTAGTGGTTAGTATGGTGGTGTAGTGGTCAGTATAGTGGTGTAGTGGTTAGTACGGTGGTGTAGTGGTTAGTACAGTGGTGTAGTAGTTAGTATGGTGGTGTAGTGGTTAGTATGGTGGTGTAGTGGTTAGTACGGTGGTGTAGTGGTTAGTACGGTGGTGTAGTGGTTAGTAAGGTGGTGTAGTGGTTAGTATAGTGGTGCAGTGGTTAGTATATTGGTGTAGTGGTCAGTATGGTGGTGTAGTGGTCAGTATGGTGGTGTAGTGGTCAGTATGGTGGTGTAGTGGTTAGTATGGTGATGTAGTGGTTAGTACGGTGGTGTAGTGGTTAATATGGTGGTTTAGTGGTTAGTACGGTGGTGTAGTGGTTAGTATGGTGGTGTAGTGGTCAGTATGGTGGTGTAGTGGTCAGTATGGTGGTGTAGTGGTTAGTACGGTGATGTAGTGGTTAGTATGGTGGTGTAGTGGTTAGTATGGTGGTGTAGTGGTTAGTACGGTGGTGTAGTGGTTAGTATGGTGGTGTAGTGGTCAGTATGCTGGTGTAGTGGTCAGTATGGTGGTGTAGTGGTTAGTACAGTGGTGTAGTGATTAGTATGGTGGTGTAGTGGTTAGTATGGTGGTGTAGTGGTTAGTATGGTGGTGTATTGGTTAGTACGGTGGTGTAGTGGTTAGTACGGTGGTGTAGTGGTCAGTACGGTGGTGTAGTGGTTAGTATGGTGGTGTAGTGGTCAGCACTGTCTCCTCACAGTAAGATGATCTGGGTTGGATTCCCGGTCCGGGTGGTTCTGTGTGGAGTGTGTATGTTCTCTCCGTGCTTGAGTGGTTTCCTCCGGTTACTCTGGTTTCCTCCCACAGTCCAAACACATGCATGTTAGGTTGATTAGTGAACTGGTGAACTGTTCATGGTGTACGATGACGCTGGGATTGGCTCCAGCCCCCCCGTGACCCCGAGTAGCGGGATTGAGCTGCAGATAATGGATGGATGGATGGATGGATTTGAAAGTATTCCAGGTTGGGTCATTTGGGCTATGAAAGCGAGAGTTCACGCTCCTCCTTCTCCAGCCTCCCACGCTGCTTGGTAGTCGTGACGCACGAGCGTCCGGTAAAGGTTCCACCTCGACAGTGTCCTGCACTCTGCTGCACCGGGTTCACAAAGTCAACCGACCTCGTCCAGTTCCTCCTCTCGCAGTACCTGCAGAGAATGACTCAGAGGCTTCAGCAGTCAGTGGCACCTTGTCACCTCAGCTAATGAATCACTGTGCAGCCCATGTGGTGACTTGCAGCAGGTTACCATGCAGCCTTAAAAATAGAGACGCCGAAAGGGTTCTTTAGAGCGAGGCCTTTGAACATTTTGCTAAAGAGCATGAGAGTAGAGGAACCTTTATCAAACTTAAAGAAACTCCATATAATGTAAATGCTCTAAACCAATTAAAAGATGTTCCTAGACTGTTTAGGAACCTTTATTACTAACTATTTATTATCATTATTATTATTATTATCCTTAATTATAAGTATTCTGAAGATGCAAGATCCCAGATGGTGCAAGATTCCAGATGGTGTGTTCTTGCTTTGGTTCCTCCTGCCCTGTAAGTCTGTAGGATCCTTCAGAGCAGATGTCACTAATAGGCGGACCGTGGTCCGGGTCCAGACCCAGACGTTATCCAATGCAGACCCAAACTGATAAACTACTGAGAAGAATTTAATTCTGACTGTGTTTATTGTAAGTGGTGGATTTTTTCTTGTCTTTATGGTATACAGGCTTTGCGGCGCAGTAACCTCACAGACCAATCAAGTGTGTGGTAAAATCACCAAACGCGCTCCTCAGCCAATCAGATCTGTACAGATTTGGGAGTGCACTTTTTTATTATAAATAAACACTTTATGAGGCACATTTTTCAAAAACATTTTAAATGTAGCCCTTGTTTTTACTTAAAGTGATGAAAAAGCATTTATTAAGTTTAGCATTTTAGTTCAGCATTTAAACAGTAAATATACTGAAATATACTGAAGGGTATGTGTGGTGTGTTGGTGTTTCAGTAGTTGATGGTATAAGATGCTGATACTAGACTACTTCAGTAAACAGGATACACCACTGAATCAGAACACAAGTTAGAAATGATGATGGTCCGGACCTTGGCCTGAGGAAATCTCCTCTAGGTTGACCTTACTGAATTCTAATTAAACACCCCTGCTTTGGAGCCTTTCACCTCCTTCAAAGTAAAGGGTCTTTAATGGCTCTTGGCTTGGACACACAGTTCTAGGAACAAAATCCAAAAAGGTTCTCCTGCATCACTCTTCTGTTATAGAAGAATGTATTTTGGATGCATGAAGAAGCTTTAAAATGCATAAGCATTAAAATTTGCACGTGGTAAGAACATTTTTAAAACTTAAGATAGTTTAATAGCACTTATGGATGGTCAGTATAACCATATCTATGGCTATTGTAATTTATCCTGTATGTTGTCAGTATTGAAACTTTCATTACAATAAGAGGCTCTTCTGTCCTGTATAATTACAGGTCAGTATGTAATGTGATGTTATATTTTTCCATGTTGCCCATTATTTTTGAAGATCCATCGTTTAACTGTGATGGTTAAATGAAGAATTAAATAGAGGACCATCACTGAACTGAACTGAAATCCATCACTGAGTTGAAATGAGGTCGAATAGTATGTTAAATTGAGCTCCATCACAGAACTGAATTGAGGTCCATCACCGAGATGACCTGAGATCCACCACTGAGATGACCTAAGGTCCACCATTGAGATAAGCTGAGGTCCATCACTGGGATGAACAGAGGTTCATCAATGAGATGAACTGAGGTTTGTCAACGAAATGAACTGAGGTCCATCACTGAGATGAACTGAGATTCATCACTGAGATGAACTCAGATATGCTAATTAAAAACCATTTAACATATTTTTTGTAGTATTTTTTAAAATATGCTATTGCTAAAACAAACGAGAAAAAAAATATCATGACCGGTGCAGACCATATATCATAAAAATGTCTTGAAACATTGTGACAATGTTCTATTTTCCTATATTGCCCACCATATTAAACAGCGATGATTCAACAAGGCATTGAACTCAGAACTAGCTATCTGCACAAGATGGTGCAGTTTAACACCACCCAGTGGTATCAGCTGGAACAACACATTGGCTTGCTTTATGAGATTTTAGCAGAATTTGTCAAAGACTACAATTAGTGATGTAAACCACACCATTCAGACATGATCATCTGCACCAATGAGTATAAGAGGTACTAGATTGTAGAACCAAAACTACAGCATTAAACTTATCAGACGTCTGGTTCCCATCATCACCACTGTGAACAATTCTGACTCACATCAAACCACTTTGACTTTCTTTAGTATATATTTATGCATAAATGTTAAGTTTTGTTATTGAGCTGAACTGCCTTGAGCCCATATAGAATTGAACTGACTTTAAGAGCATGTTTAAACTGATCTGAGCTCCATCACTAAACTGCTTTAGTCAGTTGAGATCCTCCACAGAACTAATCCCAGATCTTCTCTCAGGTCTCCTCTGTTTGATTGGGCTCGAACTGAATGTCCGTGGCAGAAAGAAGCAGCCACCAGCTTCCTTCACGACTGTATGTGTGCATTTCATAACCTCGAGAGGACACGCTTGCAGAGAGACATTTCTTCTCACGCTGCTTTTTTCATCCCTCCCTCTACCCACTCACGCTTATCCCGCAATCTTCTGCTTTTTTCCCTGACGCTCCTTTAGAATCTGAAATCATGTTGCTAAGTAACAGCTAAAGAGTAATTACTGGCATTGAAGCTTTTTTTTCTTTTTTTATGGGTCATAGCAGCTTTTCTCTTTTCTCTGGTGATACACATGCAACACATGCGCGCATGCTGCAACAAGGGACATGGCCTCACACACATGCATACACACCCCCGCATACACACACACACACACACACACACACAGACATACACTAACGCTTTATGATTGCCTGGCAGGTTTCACCCACACACTCCGAATACCTGCATGGATGTGATATTTCCAGATGTGAAATCACACCCCCTGATCTGTTGTGTGGTTTGCTTTTTTTTTCTTAAGCCACAATGCAAAAAGGAAACATTCCACACATCTCTCTGACTCATATTTCTCTCTGACTCACATATTTCCACTGTAAGTAGGGATTCTCTCAGGTAGCAATGTGTAAGTCATTTAATTCTATTGAACAAAACTGTGAGAGTGCATCAAAACACCATCACTGAGTTCTTAATTATCCTCAATCCTTCACTGTATTCAGTTGAGCTACACACTAGGCTGAAATCATGTCCATCAATGAACTGCATTGAATTGAGGGTCAAGATAAAGTGGAACTGGATTTAGGTTCATCATTAAACTGAACTGGATTAAGATTCATCATTAAACTGAACTGGATTGAGGTTCAACATTACACTGAACTGGATTGAGGTTCAACATTACACTGAACTGGATTGAGGTTCAACATTACACTGAATTGAATTGAGGTTTATCATTAACCTGAATTAAATTGAGGTTCATCATTAAACTGAATTGAATTGAGGTTCATAATTAAACTGAACTGAATTAGGGTTCATCATTAAACTGAATTGAATTGAGGTTCATCATTAACCTGAACTGAGTTGAGGTTCATCATTAAACTGAATTGAATTGGGGGTTCATCATTACACTGAACTGAATTGAGGTTTATCATTAACCTGAATTAAATTGAGGTTCATCATTAAACTGAATTGAATTGACGTTCATAATTAAACTGAACTGAATTAGGGTTCATCATTAAACTGAATTAGGGTTCATCATTAAACTGAACTGAGTTGAGGTTCATCATTAAACTGAATTGAATTGAGGTTCATCATTAAACTGAATTGAATTGGGGGTTCATCATTACACTGAACTGAATTGAGGTTTATCATTAACCTGAATTAAATTGAGGTTCATCATTAACCTGAATTAAATTGAGGTTCATCATTAAACTGAATTGAATTGAGGTTCATAATTAAACTGAACTGAATTAGGGTTCATCATTAAACTGAATTGAATTGAGGTTCATCATTAACCTGAACTGAGTTGAGGTTCATCATTATCCTGAACTGAGTTGAGGTTCATCATTAAACTGAATTGAATTGAGGTTCATCATTAAACTGAAGGCTAGGTTGGGTGTGTTTGTTAATTCTGTAATGTCAGTTATCGTGCACTGTGAGCTACTGTAACCAAAAACAAATTCCTTGTATGTGTGAGCATACTTGGCAAATAAAGTCTGATTGTGATTCTGATTCTGAACTGAATTGAGGTTCATTATTAACCTGAATTGAATTATGGTTTATCATTAAACTAATTTGAATTAAGGTTTATCATTAAACTGAATTTAATTAGGGTTCATCAGTAAACTAAATTGAGGTTGATCATTAAACTGAACTGAACTGAGGTTAATCATTAAACTGAACTGAATTGAGGTTGATCATTAAACTGAATTGAATTGAGGTCCATCATTAAGTGAATTAAAGTTGATCATTAAACTGAATTGAGGTTGATCATCAAACTAAACTGAATTGAGGTTGATCATTAAACTGAACTGAATTAAGATTCTTCATTAAACTGAACTGAATTAAGATTCATCATTAAACTGAACTGAATTTAGGGTTGATCATTAAACTGAACTGAATTAAGATTCATCATTAAACTGAACTGAATTGAGGTTGATCATTAAACTGAATTGAGGTCCATCATTAAGTTAATTAAAGTTGATCATTAAACTGAACTGAATTAAAATTCATCATTAAACTGAACTGAATTGAGGTTGATCATTAAACTGAACTGAATTAAGATTCATCATTAAACTGAACTGAATTAAGATTCTTCATTAAACTGAACTGAATTAAGATTCATCATTAAACTGAACTGAATTGAGGTTGATCATTAAACTGAACTGAATTAAGATTCATCATTAAACTGAACTGAATTTAGGTCAATAATTAAATGGAACTGAAGTGAGGTTCATCATTGAAATGAATTCTATCACTGAATTCAGCTGATGAACATCACTAGACTGTCATTGGGTAGCTTCAAGATTAAACTGAACTAGACTGAAGCTCATCATTAACTAGCATTAACTGAACTGAACTGAGCTTCAAGATTGTGGAGGCCAATTTTTTACCTCTAATATTTTCTTTTGTTTTCTAAGCACTTTGTTTCATATAGTCTAGAAATGTTTTAGCTGCTTCAGATACTAACATTGCCTCTTTTCCACCTCACCAACATTGTTCTGATAAACCCCAGTTTCAGAAGCTGCTCTTCAAAGTGCCTGTGCAATCTAATTTTCGTACTTGGCTCTCCTCCTGATACCATTACTGCCACTTCTTTAATCTCACCTTTTTGAAGCCTGCTTTTGCTAATGTGTATTTGTGCGCAGCTGACTTTCTATTTACACTTCCCTTTTTCTGCACTGGTGCAGTCCAATTAGAGGCACAAGTTTCTGTGCTCACTCAGCCAAGAACGGGGAGGGTGAACTGGTGTCAGCGGCAGGAATTAATGGCCAATTAGTAACCAGCGCCTGGACTTTATTGCTGAGTGTCTTCATTACTTTGTCACATAAATGTGTTCTATCTGATAGGTCTGGTCTAGACTTAATGATTTCCAATATCCAGAGACATATAGTAGTTAGGACTGCTAAATTGGCCACCATTGGATTTACTTCTAAATGCCAGATTAGTTGTACAAACTGCAAAGCAGTCTTTAATTTAAAGGTACTTACCCGTAAGTATTTATTATTTCATACAGTACGCTCAGAGGTCTGTGTCTACTATCAATAAACGTATGTTTTATCTTAAATGAATAATAATATTCAACTTAGGTTAAGCATTTTCTGCTTTTTGCTTCAACCATATATATATATATATATATATATATATATATATATATACAGTGCTATGTAAAAGTCTTAAGGTTCTAAGCTGATTTGTGTATTTTCACCACCAGACATGATTAGAACAAATGTAAATAATCATACATACAATACAAAGTAACGTGAATATGTTATTGTGAGAGAAGTAGATCATATCTTGAGTTCCAGATTTCTCCTGGACGCCCCAGACATTGTATGAATGTATTCAGTTCCTTCAGCAGCAAATCTTGATTTAGCTTAATGAAGTACTGAGCAGTCAAAGCAGGTATTAGATGAGAACTGTAAATAATACTGGGTTGTGGTGTTGCTTGTTGTTTCTCTACGTGCTACCAGGCTCTTCTGCTCTCTCAGTCCTAGCCAGTGGCTACCGGCCTCAATCAAGCTGGATTGAGCTCCACCGTCTCTGGAGGTTTACCTCACGTTACCCCTTAGTGTCTCCGAGTTTCCTCATCTCTCCAAACTCAAGGGTCGTCGAGCCACTAAAAGAATGGATACAACACTCCATGACCTCCCTGACGACGAGCGTCAGACTATGAACTCCCCTCTGCTTGTATTCCCTCTGCTCCTTGGTGAGCCCGGTCAGCTAAGGCCGGGCTTTTTTCGCTTTGAACTTCTGAACTGTTCTCTAACCTAACCCTCACAGCAGGTTCTTTATGTGCTCAGACAGGAGTTTCATCCTGGTGTAACCAGGCTTCATGGAACTTGCTCTATGAACAGTTCAGACAGGATTTTATTCCTGGTGAAACTGGGAAAAGCCCACTTACATCACCTGCTTTAGCACAGCTACCAGGCTGCTAGCCCCCCTGGTTTCCTATTCTTAGACCCAGTTTTCACCGCTCACATTTCCATATTTCTGTGTATGTCAATAAACAAGCCTACTAATGAATCTCACCTGTGCGTCTGAGTCCTCTGATTCCTTACAGAAGTAAGGTTAGGTAGAGTTAGTATGGTATTAATACTCTATCGGCCTGTTTTTACGGACTAGGTATCAGAAGGGAAACAATAGTATCGGTGCATTCCTAGTAAAGTAAGTAAATTAACTAGTTTTGGTTACCCTAAAAACTACTTACTATTAACCATTTTTATAAATAAAACTAATTTTTTCAGCTAATTCTAGCGTCCAAATAATAAAGCACTAAAACACACATGGAAATAAACCAAGGAACAGTTGCAAAAGAAGATTTCGGTGTTTTGTAATGGTCAAGTGAGAGTGTCCATACAGCCTTAACCTTATTGAGATGATGGTGTGACCAGACGAGGGCTGTTCAAGCAGGACATCACAGCAATACTACTGAAACACATTTGCGGTAATGAATGGTCTAAATTTCCTCCTCAACGTTGTTTAAATCTTATTTGCAGCTAAAGGAAACGTTTGCTGGAGGTGATGCTCCTAAAGTGGATCTACAGGTTATTGAATTTGTGAATGTTGTACACAGACATGAAAAGTACAACTGGTTATGTTATTAGTTTAGATGGTGTTTGTCTATAATTATAGAGACTTGATGTAAGGATTCAGAGTCAAGAGATGAAATATGATCCATATGCAAGGCTTTATTAACTCAGAGCAGGGTATAAACAATAACAAAAGGAGTCCAGGGCTCGCTAAGGCGAGAGTTCCACTGCAGCAGGGGGCAGAGGCTAGCTGCTAGTCGGTCCTTGGAGGAGGCTGGATAGACTGGGTGACCGCTGGTGTGAGCTGCTGAACATCTCTGGCTCCGCTTAAGGTGTCTTGGCTGAGCATGGGGGGAACAGAGCAGCACCTTGAGTCCTCTGAACAGAGGAGACAGGAACCAGCCCAGTTTGGACAGTTTGAACAGAAGTTAGTTAATCGTTGCCGTGGTCTGGAGCTCGCCTGGAGCTCGCCTGGGGTTAACCGCAATGGGGTTCACCTTCCCTGGCTCAAGGGGAGGTGATATTCACAGTTCTGTGCGCTGAGTAAAAACAGTCATTAAAGGGACTGACCGTAGACGGGGAATTAACTTGTTACGGGGAATGAGTCCGAAAGTCCGCTGGTCAACCAACCTCACTTCATGGAGACACCAAAGGGAAAGGCTCAGTCGGTTGGAGTGAGTGCTGGGGCAGGTTGAGGAGTCTGCAGGTCTCTTGGGCTCCAATGCCAAGTTCGGTTGGACCTAAGGAGAGAATCGTTACATGATGGCCTGGAGACCACAGACTGGTAAGCTCTGAACCAAACAGTGTAAGATTGGGGCGTGCTAACAAGCTACCGCCATTAGCACTGATGGCTAGCTACCAGGTGTGGGTTTTTGGTTGGTGATGTGTGTGCGAGAGGTGTGTGTGTGTCCGTAGCTTCCTAGAACTCCGGCGACACCGATCTCTCGACGCAATGGGCTGGAGGGCTAACACTTGAATAATGATAGGACCTCATTTCATTAGTAATCAATGCAGAATAACAGGTAATCCCAAAGAATTCACTAACTTCTCTTCAACTGTATAAAGCAATGTGGTACCACAATCCCCTAAACACCCACAGTCCCTCCCGCCCGTCTAAGTGAAAGAAGGAGAGAGAAAATTGAGGGAATGGGCAGAAACTTATTGTGCTGTAGGTCTTTCTGGAGTGACCTGTAAGGACGCGAAGCCAATGCTATTTATTGAAATTTGGATTCTGGCCCTCTAGTTCAGCAGTATAACCTTTTAGCAATGAGGTGAGCGAGTGCTGAGAGAGATCATTAAGTAGTGCTACAGCGGGACAGAAAGAGACGACAAGGCCCAGAATCTCTAATAGCCTGTTCGTGACCTCGGACCATAATTACTGGGTAGGGGGACGAATCTGAAAGCTTGATTGTAATCGTCTGTTAATGCTGCTCAATGTATTCATGCATCACTGCTGCTGAATCACATACAATATAGATAAGTGGCTGTAGTGTAGGTGCGTGAAGGGTTTAATATTGGATTAACTGGCGTTTTGATATGCCAGGTAGCAAGTGAACTAGTGAGCAAGTGAGTGAGTGGGTGGTTGAGTGAATGAGTGAGTGAGTGGGTGGGTGAGTGAGTGAGTTAGTGGGTGAGTGGGTAAGTAAATGAGTGAGTGAGTGCATGAGTGAGTGAGTGAGCGAATGAGCAAGGCAGTGCATGAGTGAGTGAGTGAGCGAATGAGCAAGTGAGCAAGCGAGTGAGTGAGTGAGTGAGTGAGTGAGTGAGCAAATTAGTGAGTGAATAAGTGGGTGGGTGAGTGAGCGGGTGACAAGTGAGTGGATGAGTGAGTTAGTGAGGGAGGTAGCAAGTGAGCGAGTGAGCTAATGAGTGAGTGAGTGGGTGAGTGAGCAAATGAGCAAGTGAGCAAGTGGGTGAGTAAGTGGGTGGGTGAGTGAGCAAGTGAGCAAGTAGGTGAGTAAGTGAGTGGGTGAGTGAGTGAGTGGGTGAGTGAGCAAGTGAGCAAATGAGCAAGTGAGCAAGTCGGTGAGTAAGTGAGTGGGTGAGTGAGTGAGTGGGTGAGTAAGTGAGTGGGTGAGTGAGCAAGTGAGTGAGTGAGGGAGTGGGTGAGGGAATGAGTGACTGCGTGAGCAAGTGAGTGAGTAAGCACTGTATTTAAGTTCTTTCCCTATTATTATTATTATTATTATTAGTAGTAGTAGTAGTAGTATTAATAATAATAATAATAATAATAATAATAATAATAATAATATTAATAAACTAAGCACTACTAAACATTCTAAAATCAACTCCATAGCAGCCACTCGTACAGTCTTATTACTTTCTGGATATTAGGTCTGACCTGTCAGCTAGAACACATTCATGTTGCAGAGTAATGAAGACAGTCAGCAATAAAGTCCCTGCGCTGGTTGCTAATAGAGCACTGTGGCAGCTCAGAGTGTTTTACAAGCCTAATGATGAGTATCAGATTAAATTCTTATAAAGTAATGACAGATCAAATAAAAAATACATATCAAAAGAGATAAAGATTTTTTAATAAAATCGTGAATTAAAGACATGCATTTCTAAATGTTACTCTAAAGTCAGCACTGAGTTTCACTGTCTGATAAAAGGGGGGAAGCTGAAAAGGTGGAATTCCTCCCAGTTCAGAAGCGTAATAACTGAAACAGGAAGGTGTTTACAGGCGGCCAGTGAGTGTGAATCTAAGAGAGCATAAACATGATGGATATTCTGTGGTGCTTCAGGATCATTGAAGAAAATAACAACAGAACTTTGAAATCTATATATGCAGCCAATGCAGATCTTTAAAAACAGGAGTGATATGACTGGAGCCCACTAAGAGAACACTACAGTGATCAACTCTGCTCATAACAAATGCATGAACGAGTTTCTCTGCATCTCTCTTAGACAGAAAAGGCCAAACTTGATATTTTTCAGATGATAAAAAACCTCTCCAGTGACTGTGTTTACATGTGAGATGTAGAAAGTAATGAAGTACAAATACTTTGTTACCTTACTTAAGTAGATATTGTGGTTATTTACTTTATTCAGACTTTTTACTTCTACTCCTTACATTTACACTCCATTATCAGTACTTTCTACTCCTTACATTTACACTCCATTATCAGTACTTTCTACTCCTTACATTTACACTCCATTATCTGTACTTTCTACTACTTACATTTACACTCCATTATCAGTACTTTCTACTACTTACATTTACACTCCATTATCAGTACTTTCTACTCCTTACATTTACACTCCATTATCAGTACTTTCTACTCCTTACATTTACACTCCATTATCAGTACTTTCTACTCCTTACATTTACACTCCATTATCAGTACTTTCTACTCCTTACATTTACACTCCATTATCAGTACTTTCTACTCCTTACATTTACACTCCATTATCAGTACTTTCTACTCCTTACATGTTAAACATAGTCTCGTTACTCATATTTCATTTCAGATTGTTTTCATTCATGTACATTTACATTCCAGTAAAGATTATTGATAACATGTCTTTGAAGTTTGACTTCATTACAATACTTATAGACGACTAGTCATCATATCTTCTGCTCCATGAAACACATGTTAATGTTCAGTAGTAACAGATATGCTTCTTTAATATATTTACATTGTACTAAACTACATTCATGTTCAATGGGTGTATATGTGGCTGAAACAGGAAGCCTAGCGCATCCCAAATTTATCAACAGAAGAATGGGTTTTTTGGGGAGGTGGGCTAGTGCACTATAGACCCCTGTGGTGCAGCCTAAGCTTTTGTCCTTAATGGCATTTTTTCCCAACATTACTTTTACTTTTATACTTTAAGTAGTTCTGAAAGCAGTACTTTTACACTTTTACTGGAGTAAAAAGTTTGAGTTGATACTTCAACTGCTACAGAAGTATTTTTAAACCCTAGTATCTATACTTCTACCTGAGTAATGGATGTGAAGACTTTTGACACCTCTGGTAGATGAAACAGAGCTCAGAGTGTAGAATCACACCCAGGTCTCATATATGAGGCTAAAGAACTGAGCCTCCTCATAAAGCAGCTCTCTCAGGATTTTAGCAGCAGGGATCAGTTTTTCTGGGGTTCTCTTGATTTAGTTGTAGAAAATGACACATCCCTGAACGCAGCTTACGTAATCTAGAGAGAGAGAGAGAGAGAGAGAGAGAGAGAGAGAGAGAGATGAACCCTCCAGGATGAGATCATCAGTGGTGATCAGTGATACTGGGTGTGCTCCATCATCTTAACGATGATTTCCCACAGCCGTAATGCTCCTTCTCTTCTCCAGCGCCTACGTCTGACTCACCGCATCGCCGGGCGGAACGGGATCACCGCATGGTTGCTCATGACAACCTGCGGATGAGAGCTGGACCACAGTTTCATGATGTGTGTGGTGCGAGGGAGTGTAGGATGTAGAGAACGCTCCATTTCAGGCCCTCTTGTTAGTTGCTGGTAGCGCTCAGTGCTGGTAGATGATGCCCCCTGCTGGTGCCTGTTGAAAAATACTCCTACAGAGAATTCAAATCCACTTCAATGGGCCTACTTCTCTTGGAGAACTTCTAAATGAAAGCAACTTCACTTATGCTGTACTATGACTGTGATGAAAAGAATCAAGTTCTAATTTCAGTTATTTAGACGTTCACACTGTTGAGCCCTTGCACAACAAGAAGCCTTAGCGAGACATGCACAGTGAACTAGGACAGATTTTTTTAATCCCGCTCCTGCTACAATTCGTCCCGCTCCCACCCACAACACACGTGGGCCGCTCCCGCCCGCAGCCCCGTACGAGAATAAATAAATGATATTTGACACACTCTCCCGAAATATTTACGAGTGCCATATCTCAGAGCTGCCTTAATTGTGGTGTACTGGCCTTTTTTTTAGAGTCCACTGTCCACTGCTGAGGCCGAGTGGTCTTCTAAAGGCTCATGTTGTTCATGTGATTGGCTGCTTTGCAATGATTTAGTCTATGAGTGTATTTCCAGCTATTGTGTGATTACTGTCATTTTAAATAGACTAATTAATTAAGGTGGTCCCGCTACCTTCCACACTGGATTAGGTATCCGCCCGCTCCCATGCATGAAATTCATCCAATGAAATTTAGTGCTGTGCCATAAGTTATTGTGGGGTCATGCAGGAATGCAGACCTCTAGTCTGAAGTTTACTTATGTAGATTTGCACTGAAGCTGCAAAGCTAACGTAGCTAACGAGTGAAGGATGTCAGCCCTTACAGAAAATAAGTATACTTAAAGTTTATTTTATTAAGTATACTTTATGCAATTACTATACTAATGTCATTGTACTAGTAGTGCACTTGTATATGTACTATTTTAATACTTCTTGTGACTAAATTGGCCCACTTTCTAGTTGTTAAAAGTATACTTTAAGTACACTGTAAGTGTAAGAGTAGTAAACCAAGTATACAACTAGTTTACAGCTTTTGTACTGTAACTACACTAAAAGTAAACTTAAGGGTTTACTGTTAGTTTACTAGCTTGTAAGTTTTCTTTAAGTGAACTTAAAATAATACTTATAATTTACTGCTTATATTATTGTTGTACTTTAAAGTATATGACTAGGTTTAAGGGTTTTTTCTACTTAAAATAGAACTTAACAACATTACTTACTCACCAGTGGACACACGTAAAATAAACAAGACACACTCAGATTAATAAACATATTTGTATCTTTATAAATGTTTATAAATCAAATTTTAAATAAATATTGTACTGGATGTGTTTTTGTGCAGAGCAAGAATACTTACTTCTACTATCTCAATCAAAAGATTAAGTATAAGTAAAGACCAAATATACTTAGACTGTTCTATACTTGTATAACATAAATACATAAAAAGTAAACTGAAAGCATTCTCACTTCCTTTTAGTTTAAAAGAAGTAACTAATGGTACACTTGAATAAACCTATTTCTTGTAAGAGTGTAAGGGAGTCCTCCCACTCCAACGGCATTTGGAGAAAACTGCATTTCACTAAACTAGGTGTATTCAATTAAAACGTCTTTTGAAGTAGTTTGTGAATCCACAAACTGTAAAGAGCTGAGTTTACATCATGGTTTCAGGCCCAGGTGCTAAAGGCCAACTGTCTTGTGTAACTTGAGTCACTCGGCCTTAGACCTCGTTTGCAGTGTTTGTGTACGGTGACGTCCTGACACTTAAACAAATTTGCTGATGCATCTAAACTGAGCCAAAGCAGCCGGGTCCGCTTACAGCCGTCGACAAGGGATCTATTGTGCTTGTCCATCTTTCCTATTGGAGCTTTATGTGCACGTACATAGTTTGTAAAGCCTAATGTACACGCCAGAGGGAGAAACTCCCACAGAAACCACTTTTCTTATAGATTTATTTACATAAACATATTATCTCTAACATCAGACGAGTCTGATTCTTTAGTTGTCATAACTCTTAAAGGGGACCTCTGTCCTGTAGTGTGTTATGGACCTCTCTGTGTGTAAATGGTCTGTGAAGTTATACAGTCCGAAGTACATGCCAGTACGGCGTTACAACACAATCCTTACTTCCCGCCTACTGGCGAAGCTTGGCAGGCCCTCATTCAATGTGTAGACAGACAAAAACACACAAACTTACTACTCTGAAACGTCCTGCTCCAGTCTAGCTTCTGATTGTAGATCTATCAGCTTGTTCTGCCGGACTTTCAGGATCAGACTCTGACTCAAAGTGATATGGCAGAACCAGCGCTATTATAAGAACCTTTGTTCTTGGACTTATAGCAGGATGACACTTTTGTGGATGACCAGTCAGAACAGAGTGGCTGAGCTGACCAATCAAATTGGAACTCTATTGGAAGGCAAGGCTTAAAGACACAAGAGGGTGAATATAGAAGTTCAGTATAAGAAAAAAATAATAGTATTTTAGTAGACAGCACAATAAAATATGAACACTGATGCACACGACATGCATTAGGCTATTTAATCTCAAATAGCCTGTGGCAGTTCACAGTCTTACATAACAAATATGAGCTACCAAAAATCCATTACAGGCTTGGTTTCTGTTAATTAAGACATACTTGTTTTTATATTCATTGAGTTGAAGAAACCTATTGTATTTGTATTGCATCCCTATTGTAAGAAATCTCTCCTCCTCTGGCTTAGCATTAAAAGCTGTTTACTTACCAGTCCGAAAGAAACATTGTGATCAAACTTCATCCCTTTACCCTCCAAGTGTCACGGTACCCGTAAGTGAGGTGGATCCAAGCACAGGGAGGAAACCCATTTGCGTATAAGAGTCGGTTTTAGTAGCACGCATACAGGCTTTATTATTTATTTTTTAAATGGGACCCACACATAAGATGACGTGTATGTGCGTGAAAGGGAAGCGATGACTAAAATCCTGTTCATCTTATACTTGACACAAAAATCAGGCTTATGTGACAGTACAGATCAAAAATAATATATTCTGTATAAACTTTTGTGTATGTATGTTTGTATTTGGTGTGGTAGAATGTTTAGATGTCTTATTGATAATTAATCATTTTTACTCACTATTATAATACCTATAGTCAGCCAATAGCACATGCACACCAGTAGATTGCGTAAATTTGACACCTTTTAAGTGCTAACCACTACACCACAGTGATGACATAATCAAGCTTCAAAGATCTCAAGACCATAACTTAATTAGCCTGTTATATTAAGATCAGAACTATCTTTCCCTTACACAGGTCACATCTTTTTGGACTTTAGTTATACAAACCCAATTTTATGATGAAGGGACCAATACAAATGCTCGAAAATAGAAAATTCTGGTTTCATTGACTTATATTGAAAGTAAGGACAGTTGTTGCTGTTTTGAGGACAGCATTGATATTTGAGGACTTGTTTGATGTTGGATGTTTTACCTTACAAATAGCATTGTTATGTCTTTAAATGTAAGTTCATTCCAAATTTGATGCCTGCAACACATTCCACAGAAGCATGTTTACCGTGGTGTTACATCACCTTTCCCTTTACCTACTTTTAATACCAGTTTGGGGGGCTGCAGGAAGGGAGTCAAGGTGGATTTTTTGCTGTTATTCAGGTATACAAGTCTTCAGCTGCATAAACAGGAGACAGGCTGGCCGGCCTTGTACCTGCACTCTCTGATGTCGCAGCCATGAAAGTGGCTTTATGGTGTCATGCTGAAGAAGACGGTGTCTAGAAGGCAGCAAAGATTTCATGGTAGTTATAATAAACTGCAGTTGTGAAGCAGTCTAGACAAATTTTTGTCAGTATTCTGGCTTAATCCAAGAACTGAGTCTGCTCTAGTTAAGGTTATTGATGTCATTTGACCCTACTACACACACTACTACAGTACCACTACCACTGCTGCTCAATCTTGGTGCTGCCTTTGACACCACTGACCATAAAATTCTCATAATTCTCATAGACTTGAGAATGGGGTTAAAATGGTTTGGTTCATATAGGCAAGGATAACAAGGATTAGAATAAACTGTGTTTCTAAAACTGTGTCAGTGACCTCCGGTGTCCCCCAGGGTTCGATTCATGGGCTCCTGTTATTTAATTTATGCATGACTCCACTTGGCGAAATCCTACAAGACTATGAGATATCTTATCACAGCTATGCAGATGACACTCAGATCCACTTGGCCCTCAGCCCAAACAAATATGGTCCCCTTGACTTTGTACTGTATAAGTGCCTTGAGCACATTCCTAACTGGATGGCACAAAACTTTCTGCCGCTGAATAAAGATTAAACAGAGATTATTTTACTCAGGAGTAGCAATGAGAGGCACAGACTAGCTGCCCATCTGGGTTTGAGAGCCAACATCTACTAGCATGTAACCCTGGTGTTCTAACAGACTCAGATCTCAGCTTTAGCAGCTCATGTCAAATCCGTTACCAGCATTCTTTCACCTCAAGAACATCAACATTAGAGCTTTTCTGAGTAAACCAGACCTGGAGAAACTCATTCATGTGTTTTATTTCAAGCAGGATTGATCACTGTAATGGTCTCTGAACTGGACTCTGAAATAAGATAAACAGCTCCAGTTGATTTAAAGCGCAGCTGGCAGAGTTACTAAGGGTAACATATCACCTCCATTCTTAAATCCTTATACTGGATACCAGTATGTTACAGAATAGACTTTAAAATGTTATTACTGGTCTATAAGTGTCTTAATGGCGTAGGACAGGAATATTTATCTAGTAAACTGCAGAGATATGAGCAGAGCAGATCATGAGAAACTAGTCAGTGCTGCCTAAAGTAAAGACTAAATGCCAGAGACTTTTCTTTATTTCAAATATATTGTTCTTATCTATTTTATTTCTTTTCTCCAAATTATCTTTGTTTTCTCATTTGTAAACCTTCAGTTATATTTACACTACCGCTCAAAAGTTTGGGATCACAGTGAAATGTTCTTGTTTTAATGGAGTATCTTCTTCCTTAACACAACAATGGACTGACGGGTCTCTAAAGAAAGTTGTTTCTTTCTGGTCATCTTTCGAGTCGTCCAGCAAGCCATCAACTTCTGATCTTCACATACTAAACTAACCTAGAATGTTGTTCTCCCTTTTATACTTATTAGTAGAATGTTTTTCAGCTGTGCATCACAATTGAGCAAGAGTGTCCTAACAACCAATTAGTCCAATAACATCCTTAACTTGGATTGGTGGTCGTACCAGGAGATTTAGACAGAGGACTGAGAATTACTGATAATAGGACTATATGTAAAATAAGCCTCTATACAAAAATAGACTTTAATACAAACATTTTTGTTCTTTAAAAATAATCTAATACACTTACATTAATTGTGAAATGGACAATATTGTTTGTGAATTGCATGAAAATTGCATGAAATGAAACTCTAAAGTGATCCTAAACTTTTGAGCGGTAGTGTATATATATATATATATATATAATACTTTTAATGGCTTTTTCATATACATTTTGTAATATTATTACTAATGTATTGAGATGTATTTTCAATCCCAGGGTCATCAGGCGAAGGCGGGGTACACCATGGACAGGTCGCCAGTCTATCGCATGGCCAACACACACTCACGCCCACACTCACACCTATGGGCAGTCAACCTAACATGCATCCAACCCTGGAACGTCTTGCTGTGAGGTGACAGAGCTGACCACTACACCACCGTACTAACCGCTACACCACCGTACTAACCGCTACACCACCGTACTAACCGCTACACCACCGTACTAACCACTACACCACCGTACTAACCACTACACCACCTTACTAACACCTACACCACCATACTAACCACTACACCACCATACTAACATCTACACCACCATACTAACCACTACACCACCATACTAACATCTACACCACCATACTAACCGCTACACCACCATACTAACCACTACACCACCATACTAACCGCTACACCACCATACTAACCACTACACCACCATACTAACCACTACACCACCATACTAACCACTACACCACCATACTAACCACTACACCACCATACTAACCACTACACCACCATACTAACACCTACACCACCATACTAACCACTACACCACCATACTAACATCTACACCACCATACTAACCACTACACCACCATACTAACATCTACACCACCATACTAACCACTACACCACCATACTAACCACTACACCACCATACTAACCGCTACACCACCATACTAACCACTACACCACCATACTAACCACTACACCACCATACTAACCACTACACCACCATACTAACCACTACACCACCATACTAACCACTACACCACCATACTAACCACTACACCACCATACTAACACCTACACCACCATACTAACCACTACACCACCATACTAACATCTACACCACCATACTAACCACTACACCACCATACTAACCACTACACCACCATACTAACCGCTACACCACCATACTAACCACTACACCACCATACTAACCACTACACCACCATACTAACACCTACACCACCATACTAACCACTACACCACCATACTAACCACTACACCACCATACTAACACCTACACCACCATACTAACCACTACACCACCATACTAACCGCTACACCACCATACTAACCACTACACCACCATACTAACCACTACACCACCATACTAACACCTACACCACCATACTAACCACTACACCACCATACTAACCGCTACACCACCATACTAACCACTACACCACCATACTAACCGCTACACCACCGTACTAACCGCTACACCACCGTACTAACCGCTACACCACCATACTAACCACTACACCACCATACTAACCACTACACCACCATACTAACCACTACACCACCGTACTAACCGCTACACCACCGTACTAACCGCTACACCACCATACTAACCACTACACCACCATACTAACCACTACACCACCATACTAACCACTACACCACTATACTAACCACTACACCACCATACTAACCACTACACCACCGTACTAACCACTACACCACCGTACTAACCACTACACCACCATACTAACCACTACACCACCGTACTAACCGCTACACCACCGTACTAACCGCTACACCACTGTGCTAACCGCTATACCACTGTGCCGCCATATTTGTATTTTCTCATTTGTATGGCCACCGCGTATGAAATTGACTATATTAATGAATATAAATAAACGTGCTTTTTCATAACATGAGCTCTGACATTAGCTTTTTAACTTTTTGTAATCTTGATAACACACATAGCAGTGGATTGTCGACGTCATTCAGTCCTGTTCTAGATAAAAATGAAAAGAACGATAAATATAATCAGTTTAAAATAAATTTGATTTAAACAAAACCACTTTGAAAATCAGGCACTATTTCTTTATTCATCCATCATAAACCCATTTAGACCGTTTTCATGGGAAACCTGACATAACACAGTTACATGTACAGCTGTGAGAATCAGACTTTTATCTCATATTTTTAAAGATGTCATTTTCTTAAAACTGGCCTTTTAACAAACAGGTTCAGCTGTTTATAAGAATTTCTACTGACACGCTCGTCCCTTTCCCAATACACTCTTTAATTCATATGTATATATAATATCCGTGTCTCTTACTCTACAAAATATTATACACGTCAGCCCATGAAAGCAGAGATAGATAGAAATATCAACAACTCAATTTCAAGTCTCAACCATAGCAAAGGATTCTGATAGCAGTTGTACACATACCTGGGAGAGCAAACAATGCAATATCTATTTTGATAAACAAATACAAATATATTATTCTCATTTGAACCAAAATAAAAGTCAAAATGATAGAAATGAATAAATAATAATAATAATATACTTTAATGTTTTGGTGCTTGGCCCCGTAGCAATAGCAAGAAAGTGAGTGATGAGTGCTTTAGAATAGAGTCAACATATAATCATTCAAAATTTATTATCAATAAGTTGTCAGTGATGATCGGCAACGGCTTTATTCATGACATCTTTCAATGAGACAGAGGACAATGTGGGTGAAAACAGAGACTGTGTGCGGGACCACGTTCACATACGCCCGTCTAAGTGCAATCGGGTTCATAAATGCTTTGATATTATCCGTCTACGCAGTCCTGGTTTCCTCCTACCTCCTTATTTCTCATCAGTCTTTCCCCCCGTCACTCGCCCAGCGTCGCCCGCGCCTGTTCCCGTCACTACTGCTGATTTTTTTAAATTTTTCTCATGTTTCTAAGCATGTTCTATCATCGTCGTCATGGCAACCCTCTGGTCAGCCTCTGGCAGGTGAGGTGTGCACAGTTGTCACAAGGGCTCACTGTTACCAGGCAGCAACCCAACGTCTACAGAGAGAGAAAGAGAAAGAGAGAGAGAGAGAGAGAGGGATACATACTTTATATCATTAAAAATATATATTTAAAATATCAAAACAATGTTTATTTGTAATATTATATTTATACTGATGTACTGAGGTTTTCACAAGAACTCGACCTATTTTGTATTGCAGCATAACTAAATGAATTAAGCATATACAATTTACCGTATTTATACATTATAATTACTTTCTTTTTTTATCATACTTTATCATACTAAATAAATATTATTAATATTGTCGCTGTCCAAGGAAAAAAAAACTATTCCCAAACTGGCAACTTTACAGGAGAGGCCAAAATTGTTCTTCTTATTTAATGCAAGTCAATGAAACCAGAATTTTTTACCAGCTATTTTCGAGCATTTCTATAAGTCCAAAATTTCTTTTTTTAATTTAAAAAATGAATACACGTTTTTTTTGGGGTTTTTTTGCTGGACATCGATGATATGTTAAAATAATATTTTAAATGTGAATACAAAACATTTTAATATGATCAATAAATGCAATGATTAGTAATTATAAATGCCTGTTTATTCATTGTAAATATATTTATTAATGGAAATCACTTTTTTCTCAGAATTCTTGTTTTTTCATCGTTTTTTAGAAATACTTCTCTGTCAGTGTTCCAAAAGTACTATAAGGTTGGTTTTCAGTCCTGTTTTGGATCACTGTCTTCTTGTCCAGCCTCTTGTGTTTGTCAATGTCTTCTCTGACTGTTGAAAATTAACATCCACCATTTGAGTTCAATTCTGGTTTTATAGAACTTGTTTCCACAATGCCTGTATCTTATTAAAATGACTTTGATGATTAGATAACAACTTTTACCTCTATCTTTATGTAATCTCTAAGTAGATGATATCTGTCCACAGGACTGTGGGCCAGAGCAACACTATTACTGTGCCATACTTTTCTATAGACCCCGGGCAGTGATGTGGGGGTTTTGCTTTGCATGTCTGACAGATCTATTAGTAGTTCTATAAGAGAATTCCCTGTTTCTTATAGACAGAAATATTATACTTGTAATAATATTAGCTTGTTTAATTTTATATATATATATATATATATATATATATATATATATATATATATATATATATATATATATATATATATATATATATATAGTGTTGTGCAATATAGAGTTAGGGACTTTGAGTTTTATTTAGAGTTTTATAGAGTTAGGGACTTTGTTATATTTCAAAAGTTGTTTTATTTTAGTTTTTTAATATTTAAACAGTATTAATGCATGAAGTAGTGCTGAGTTACTTCTGTTGTGGATGTTAATCTCAAATCCCACACAGAGCATTTTTAATTCAAAGGCGAAAGCGTGTTTAGTAAACCCGTGCTCTCGTCCTCTGGGCTCAAAGAGGAAACACACAGGGAGGCAGCGATCAAAGAAACTAATCCTGTGACAGAACTTATTAATGATGATCAAGTTTAAGTGGAAACGTATTTCAAGAGAAAAAGATGTAATACACAACCCCACACACACAAACACACAGTACCAGGGTGGTCCAGGGATTGGTTTCTGTTTTGGGGGAGTCTAGGTTTTTTCACAGGGGGGTTGCGGGGGTTTGGGGGCTTCTCCAGGTTATTGGGACTGTCCCTGTCTGTGCCTGGGGTAAAAGGGGTACAAGACACAAGGACACAGTCAGGACAGACTTAACACACATACACACAAACATACACACATATACACTTACTTAGTGCTTTATGAGGTACACCTACCACTGTGTCCATCTTATCAGCTGAACTGACCACAGAGGAGCACATTGTAGCTCTACACTTACAGACTGTAGATCATCTGATTCTCTGTAGACTTTATTACTCTGTTCTTTAATGATCAGGACCCCCACAGGACCACCACAGAGCAGCTACTATATGGGTGGTGGATCATTCTCTGGATCTGTGAGTGGATCAGTGTAAACACCAGTCCAGTGTCACTGCTGGACTGAGAAACGTCCACCAGCCAAAACTATCCAGACAACAGTGTCCTGTGAGCGGCGTCCTGTGTCCACTGATGAATAACTAGAGAACACAAACTGTGCAGCAACAGATGAGCTACTGTCTCTGACTTGGACAGTGAGTGGACACAGTGGCTGCACTGATGTGTCTGATCCACTCATACCAGCACAACACACACTAACACACTGTGTCACTGCAGTGCTGAGAATGACCCACCACCCAAGTAATATCTGCTCTGTGGTGGTCCTGTGGGGGTCCTGATCATTAAAGAACAGAGTAATGAAGTATACAGAGAATCAGATGAACTACAGTCTGTAAGTGGAGCTCCTGTATGGTCAGTGGAGCTGATAGAATGTACATATGAGTGTAGATAGGAGGAGGTGCACCTGATAAAGTAATCATTGAGTTTATTATGGTGATACAATGTCAGAATGATGCCATTAATTAAACAAACTTAATTACAATTGATTATTTTCACATAAATAAAAACACTATTGGTCCACCTGCTGATCCAGTGTTTGTCCTGATGAAGGGTATTAATAAATTTGTTAATGAAAGTTATATATTAGTTTAAACCATTAGAGAACCGTGACCCTTAAGCCTCGGCCCTCTCCCCCAACCCCCCCCATAACCACTGTCTAAAAAAAAATACCGTTTCCTCTCCTAATAAACTAATAAGTCAAGAAACAAAAAATGAGACGACAGAAATTCAACAAACAATAACATCTGTACAACATAGACAACTTCTTATACTAAATAAGGTTCCTCCTTACAAATAACCCATCATAAACACACTCAAACTCTCTTTCTACCTCATTTAATGCTTTATTTACTCTCGTGGTTTGATATTTGCGCTCAAGTTTTCAGAGGGGGTGGTTTGGACAGTTTGGGGGCCAGTTTTGGGGCCATGGGCTTCCATCGTGACTCAGCAACATAGCTAGCGGTGGTAGCCTAGTGCTAGCTAGCTGTTTCTCCAGCTAGCGTTGCCACAGAGGACGAAAATGATCATACAGTTAAGCCCCGCCCACGTAGAGGGAAGATATGATTGGTCAGTTTTACTGTTGTTTGAAATTAGTATGGCGCTGATTTATAACTGCCTGGCCCCCTCTGTACATGAACAGCAGGACCACCAATCACCAACATTCTGTAGAGGCATCACAGACCTTATAGGGGGAGACACAGACTCACAGGCTTCCACTTAACCCCTCATGCTCCAACACAGATTGAATAGACACGTTTGAATAATTTATTTGTATATTTTTATAATTGTTTAGATGTTGATTGTCAAACTGTAAGTAGATAAAATAAAATGATGTGTGTGTGTGTGTGTGTGTGTGTGTGTGTGTGTGTGTGTTTGTGTGTGTGTGCGTTATGAATATTTTAGGTCCTCTGAGAGGGCGTAGAGGGCCATGACGGTTCCTTACTGGTTTAAACAGAGGGTCCTCACTTGAGGACAAATTTTTAAAAAGGCTACCATTAATTATTGGAACAGTTTCTTCTTCACAAGACGTCTACATGCCAGGAGCTAATGAGAGTCTTGTTTGTCCGCCAATATTAAAAGGGGCACCATCACCCCATACTTTGAGCTCCACTTTCTCAAAGCATTGGTCTGGTTTGAAAATTTCAGGCTTTGTTTGTTCCAATATTACTAAGTTGATGTTCCCACTCACATTAAACAAACTTTCTGTTGGTCCACAGACTTTCTCATGCTTCACAAGGCTGGTTCAAACATTCCTGTGAGGATTTAACAGCAGGTACTAATGTTGGGGGATAAGTTCTGGATCACTCGAACTCGGATCCCAAAGGATTAGATGGAGCTCCATCACTCTAGAGTAGAAGTTAGCATCCCCAGCCCATAACACTTTGGGGTGCAGAACTAAATTTCAATATCATGCACAGGAGTGGGTGGTTAACCAATACAGTGCGTGTGAGATAACATACAGATGACATCACTGTCCAAAGAAAAATAACCCCATATTTGTTAATTTTAATTTCTATATTATTCGAAGACAATAGCTGCTCTTCAAGCTTGTGAAAGTTTCATGATGAATGGACCAATAGAAAAGCTCCAAAAATCCCTCTGTATTAAACCTCTTTACATTATCTTACACTGAAAGTAAAGGCTAGTTTTGGTCTCTTCTGTAAAGATACTATTTCTATTTTGGAGCTACTTGTTTTCTTTGGACAGCAACAATGTATAAAATTAACTTAAAATTAGCTTAAAATTAATTCGTTTTGAAGGTTTGTGGTATACAAGAATTCAAAGATGCACAGCGACACAGAACAACAGCATTTTCGCACCACTTACAGTGTGTGAAGTATAAACCTAGATTTAGACAGTCGGTCGGCCTCAGCTGTGAAAAATGTTCTAACGAATAAAGGTAAGTCTGACTGGTGGCTGTTATTGGATGTCATTTACTCTCGTTCCGGGCCACATATGGTGTTGGGGGGTGGGGGGGGGACTGCAGATTTATCAGTCCCGCGCAGAGAATGCAGTTCCACTGCTCCACATCACAGTAGCAGAGTTTTATACCCCTCTAGCTGATACTTGGCATTGGGCATGATGACCTTAGGCTCATGTGTAGCCCCTCCGGAGTAACCCATTCTACTAGCATTGCTTTTATATGGAGATTTTAACATCTATGTTCAGAACTGGATACCTGTGCACCCACTCAGTCATGGCTGGATTACTGACTGGGCTAGTAGGGCCAGCGCCCAGGGGCCCTTGAGGTCAGGGGGCCCTGGCCCAAAACATTTTGCGATGCCTATGAACATTTATGATACAACATATTTTTATTTCTGAGGGCCCTCCATTTTAAGGACTTTTAGGGACTTTGGCCCCAGGGCCTCTTGGTGGCCCTAGCCATACTTTTGGGCCCTAGCCATGCTTTTGGGGGCCCTATGAAAATGGACGAGGCGTTGTGGCACTGCTCTGACTTCTGGCTATTAGGGGTCCTAGGAAAGAGGAAGGCATAATTTTAGAGGACCCTGGTTATGAGAGCCCCTACCAGGGCCCCTAGAGAAGAGCAGGGCATACCATTAGAGGCCCTTGATCACAAGCGGCGCGGGTTGGGGGGGTTGCCCAGGTGCCCAGACTATCTTTAATCTGTCCTTGCATTCAGTAGCTGAATTCCCAAATTAGAAGTGGTGTCTAGATACTTTATCCAGTAATACAGTATCAATCCAATTACTGCCAATAGTACACTTAATTTCAGTGCATTTGCATCATTCTAATGTATCAACATAATAAATTACACTAATACATTTATTTTCATTACAACGAGAACTAATATTGTTGTAGGGAAAATTAAAGCTGAAGCCAAATACAGTATATCGCCAACTTTACAGGAGAGGCCAAAAACCTTCTTCACTTTTAATGGAAGTTAATGGAACCAGAATGTTTTCCAAGTTATTTTGGAGCATTTCTATTTGTCCATTCATCATGAAATGTTCATAGAATATAAACGGCAGCTGCTGCGTTCAAACAATGCTGAAAAATGAAAATCGATAAAAATGGGGATACATGTTTTTCTTTGGACAGCGATGACATCTTTAAGCAGCTCAAGTGTAAAATACTGTAGATTGATGTTCTAGTACACTACGCTCAGGCTCGTTACGCGGAGAGTGTTGTGTGCGTAGGATTTCGCAAATCATGTAGTGTGAAAGAGGTGGGAATCAGCACAGGCGCTGTCCAGGGTGCTGAAAAGTCAGTCCACGCATGTCGTTACTCCATGGGGTGAACTACGCTCGCTGTATCTTTCATCTCTCTTCCATCTTTTTAAATGAGAAATGTTTTGTAACCAGCACAAGTTTCGCCACTTCATCCTCTTCCTGAAAAGAGTGCTCAAGGGTGGAACTCCATTTCTGCACACTGAGGTGTAAACAAAGTTGTTCCGAGGGGTCTGACATGGAATTTTAGGGTCACTGTACTGAAACCTCTTTATAGTGGAGGTGATGTCTACGGTGCAGATGTAGTCATTAGTTGACAAGTTTTCTTTAGATACTATTTGATCTGACAGCACCCTGCATGTACCTCTCTGCCCTGAATGGATAAAAAAAAAATGGTTGTGCATAAACGACAAATAGAGGAGTGTGGGTGGGTGTGTCTTTGGATTAGAGGTTGGGGATCTGCTCTGAGTGAGTACAGGCAGTTTGGTTGCTGCAGGTTGAACGAAACCGTAATGTTTGGGTTCAGCTAAATATGAATGGAAACCTATGAAAGAAATGAGGGATGAATAAACAACAAATAGAGGAGTGCGGGTCAGTACGTCTGGGAATTAGAGGTTGGGATCTGTCTTGAGTGAGTACAGGCAGTTTGGATGCTGTAGGCTGAATGAAACCGTAATGTTTGGCTTTGGTCACAAATGAATAGGAACCTAAGGGAGGAACAAGGGATGAATAAACGACAAATGGAGGGATGCAGTTCAGTATGTCTGTGGAGTAGTATTTGGGAACCTGCCTTAAAATACTACATGCAGTTTGGAGGTTGTAGGTTAAATGAAACCATGATGTTTGTGTGTGACCAAAAATGAATGGGACTCTATGGGGGGAAAAAAAGAGGGATAGAAAAAAAACGACAAACAAACGAGTGCCGGTCAAACCAACACTACAGTCATGGTCGGGACTCAGCCCTGAGTCAGTGTATGCGAAAAGGGTGTGTCGGTCGAGCAGAAGTTCAGTAGATTGGCGTGTACCTTTCCATCCTATTCATTCTCTATGAGAAAAAAATCTAGAAAAAACCTACCTATGAGAGGAATAAGGGATGAATAAACAACAAATAGAGGAGTGCGGGTCAGTATGTCTGTGAATTAGAGTTTGCGGACCTGCCTTAAAATAGTATATATGCAGTTTGGAGGCTGTAGGTTAAATGAAACCATGATGTTTGGGTGTGACCAAAAATGAATGGGACTCTATGGGGGGAAAAAAAGAGTGATGGAAAACAAACGAGAAACAGAGGAGTGCGGGTCAAACCAGCACTGTGGTCGTGGTCGGGGGTCTGCCTTGAGTCAGTGTATGTGAAACGGTGTCTGTCGGTCGAGCAGAAGTTCAGTAGGTTGGCGTGTACCTTTCCATCCTATTCATTCTCTATGAGAAAAAAATCCAGAAAAAATCTGTTGAAAATGAGTGGAACCCTATGGGAGGAATGAGGGATAAATAAACGACAAGTAGAGGAGTGTGGGTCAGTATGTCTGTGGATTAGAGTTTGGGGACCTGCCTTAAAATAGCATATATGCAGTTTGGAGACTGTAGGTTAAATGAAACCATGATATTTGGGTTTGACTAAAAATGAATGGGACTCTATGGGGGGGAAAAAGAGGGATGGAAAACAAACGAGAAACAGACGAGTGCGGGTCAAACCAATGCTATGGTCGTGGTCGGGGGTCTGCCCTGAGTCAGTGTACGTGAAACGGTGTCTGTCCGTCGAGCAGAAGTTCAGTAGATTGGCGTGTACCTTTCCATCCTATTCATTCTCTATGAGAAAAAAATCCAGAAAAAATCTGTTGAAAATGAGTTGAACCCTATGGGAGGAATGAGGGATAAATAAACGACAAGTAGAGGAGTGTGGGTCAGTATGTCTGTGGATTAGAGTTTGGGGACCTGCCTTAAAATAGCATATATGCAGTTTGGAGTCTGTAGGTTAAATGAAACCATGATATTTGGGTTTGACTAAAAATGAATGGGACTCTATGGGGGGGAAAAAGAGGGATGGAAAACAAACGAGAAACAGATGAGTGCGGGTCAAACCAATGCTATGGTCGTGGTCGGGGGTCTGCCCTGAGTCAGTGTATATGAAACGGTGTCTGTCCGTCGAGCAGAAGGTCAGTAGATTGGCGTATACTTTTCCATCCTATTCATTCTCTATGGGAAAAAATCTGTTGTTATCCAGAATCTCTGCATCCGACCAAAATCTGTATACAAGCCGGAATCACACAGTCGGACCAGACACTCTGGAGCTGGAACAGCTGGAACAGCTGGAATATTTAGAAAACTGTAGGATGAGTCATGCTGCGAAGATTTTGAATAACAATAGTTGCATTGCAAAGCATGATCACAGCTATTGGTTATAATAATAAAGCAATAGCAGTGATCCCAGTGGGCTCTACTAAGTCCATTAGACGTGTTTCCACTAGTATCTGAATCATAAAATGGATTTCTGGGACTATTTTGAAAGGACTGTGAGCGTCTCCCACAGCGGTCTCAGACATCACAGCGGACCACCACTGTAAAGACATATGACTCAGCATAAGAGCATTCCTCCACATCAAAACCCTCTGAAAGACTTTGTTTATATCTTGCCGGTTAAATTATGCAGAAGTTTATAACTCAGGCTCTTTTCTAGCACACATTTAAAGTCCCAGGCAACACAGAATAAAATATACACACAGTTAGAACCAGAAATATTTGGACAGTGACACAATCTTCATGATTTGGGCCCTCCATGCCACCACATTGGATTTGAAATGAAACAACTGGGACGCAACTGAAGTGCAGACTTTCAGGTTTAGTTTAGGAACAAGATAAATACATGTTTAGAAACCGCAAGCATTTTTCTACAGAGCCTCCTCATTTCAGGGGCTCAAAAGTAATTGGACAAATTAACATTACTGTAAATAAAATGTTCATTTTTAAGAATTGAGAATCCTTTGCAGGCAATGACTGACTAATATCTGGAACCCATAGACATCACCAAACGCTGGGTTTCCTCAGCCAGCTCTGCCAGGCCTTTACTGCAGCTGTCCTTTTGGGGATTTTGGGGGTCTTTCTAACTTAAATTTAGTCTTAAGCAAGTGAAATGCATGCTCAATCAGGTTGACATTAATTATTTCTGGGCTCAAAAGTTTGGGATCACAGTGAAATGTTCTTGTTTGAATGGAGTATCTTCTTCCTTAACACAACAATGGACTGACGGGTCTCTAAAGAAAGTTGTTTCTTTCTGGTCGTTTTGAGTCGGTCAGCAAGCCATCAACTGCTGATGCTTCAGATACTAAACTAACCTAGAATGTTCTCCCTTTTATACTCACTTATTAGTTTTTCAGCTGTGCATCACAATTGAACAAGAGTGTCCTAACAACCAATTAGTCCAATAACATCCTTAACTTGGATTGGTGGTCGTACCAGGAGATTTAGACAGAGGACTGAGAATTACTGATAATAGGACTACATGCAAAATAAGCCTCTATACAAAAACAGACTTTAATACAAACATTTTTATTCTTTAAAAATCATCTGATACACTTACATTAATTGAGAAATGAACAATATTGTTTGTAAATTGCATGAAAATTGCATGAAATTAAATTCTGAAGTGATCCTAAACTTTTGAGCGGTGGTGTATATATATATTTAAACCCAAACACATCAGATGTGTAGCTTCAAGACCACAAGGAAGAGCAGAGATACAGCCTCAGTGTGGTCTCCAGATGTATATAAATGTTACATACACAAACACCATCAGACTAAAATAAACAGTAACAGTGTCACACCATGCAGGATGTCGCATCATGTTTGTGTGTATCTGCATGAACATAAGTGAGTAGAATACCTGTGTCACAGGACAGAGCCTTCCTGTTACGCTGTGGTTTCACTGGAGCCTGAGGCCTCACGCTCTCCTCACCTGCACACAGTCCACAGTCCAATACTGCACACAGTCCACTTATACCACAAATATGATGTATAGAAGGTTGAAATGTAATTAATAATAAAGCTTTAGTCAACAAATTAAAAATTAACTCCAAAATTAGGATAATGACAAAATACCCCTTTACTTTCAATGTAAGTTATAACTAAATGTATATACTCTAGCTTATTTTACTTTATTATTGTGTATTTATTGTTATGTTGACACTGTTTTTACTACTATATATAATGCTGCCCTGCTGTAGAGTTGTATCTGAGCCTCACCCCAAACATTTCAATGCATGTTATGGCCTAACATGATGTGCAAATGACAAATAAACTTGAAACTTAAGTTAATGGAAATGTATTATTTTATTATAAAGCAGTTTTAGAATATTTTTATGGTCCAATCGTCATAAGTTTTGATATAATGTATATGTAACATTATGCAAAAAAAACAAAACAATTGCAAAACATGGACCACAATGACATAACAATAATTAAAAAAAATGTAGTCTAAAATATTCAGTTCTCGAAATATTAGTATTAAACATTAAATATATAGTTCTCTAAATATTTTCAGCTTTTATAAGCCTGACACACTTACAATCGCTTTTTATGGCCAGTTTTAACTCTTTTAACTCTGTGTACTGTTTCATTCACTGTATATCTCGTACTTGAGAAGAGCCCAAAGGTTCTCAGCCATGTATATATCAGGGAGGATGGGGACCAGCTCAGTCTCTGAATCCTCAGCTGGCTAGCCAAGCATGCGATCGAGCACTGTCCTGCATAATCATGGCTTTCTTGAACCACTATATGAAAAACGATGCTTCCAGAAACTGGCCTACTGCCAGAGAGTTGATTTTCAGTCTATCTGCAAACTGAAAAGGTCAAACTAGCTCTACATTAATAACACCCACCCACACCAGCCCCCATCCCCCATCTCGCTGTTGCCCCATGTCTATTAGAGATCCAGCCATGAGCCCAATCGTCTGGAACATCAGATGTTATCTTATATGTGCATACGGCCTTTGAAACTCAAGCTTGTTTCTTGGTTCAGTCTAGAAGCTTCAGTTTATGAATTGAATTTAGTTGAATCTTATTAACTAGGGGTCGTGCTCCCACCTTCCTGACTTCACCAGTGCTGTTCAACATCTTGTTCTTTGATAGCCTCCAGGGTTGCAGTTCTGGGAGATGGTGGCACTGAAGGCTTAAGGATTCCAGGAGGCTTCATGTTTAATTCTTCTCAAATCTGTTCGATTTTGAGCTACTTTTCTTTCCAACACATTTCTATATCCACCCTTTCTTAACAAAGCGCTTGACTGTGGTGATCGTGCTGGTTTTCTTCTGATATATTTTAATGTTGGGCTCATTTTACTTTAATAAAATGTTACCCAATTTCTATGCACACCTGGATTTATTTAACACCCAAGTTTAAGGGGAACTTGCCCGAGTCCTATTTCTTCTATTATATCAAAATCAAAACACCAGATGGCGCTTGTGAGAAAGTTCCCAGTGTATAGGGGGGGTGAATGGAGCTAAACGGCTAAAACCAAAAGAATTGTTCTGCTTTTAAAGATCTGTGCAGCTCTTTTCTTTCATTTAAGGAAAAAACTGTATAAAAACATACTGGCATCGTTCTGAATTTCTACAGCTAACGAAATGTGGGCAATAAGTGGCATCACTGTTTCTCTTTGACGCCAGCGATTAATGGCTGGTTCACACTACACGACTGTTTGAGTGGTCAGGTTTTTGTACCATTTACGCTACGTGACTGGTTGAGCTGTAATCGCAAGTCTTTCAGTTGTTTTAGCTTTTAAACTACATGACTGATCAGCAACACGGGGTCACGAATTACACGACTTTCACTCTGGAGAATCACACGAAAACTAAACTTATGTGAGAGCTAGCGATACCACGTAGAACATACACCATCACCATTTCCGCCACCACCCCCCCTCTTCGGAGGACTATTAATTCTTTCTTATTTATATATAAAACACACTATTTCCAAAACAGACCTCAACAAACCAGTGATACGAGTTGTTACTGCACTGATCTGCAAGAAAGAAGAAAAAGGTATGTAGATGGATAAAGGTACGAGGCCAGCAGGGTCTGTCTGTTCTGCAGAGAGAGCTGGAGGTCAATATTTAATATTTTATCAAAGAAAACGTATGTGTCGCCCGCAGCCGTAGAGAGATTGCGTGAACGGTGACGCGGTTCTCTCTCTACGTGATCTCATTGGCTGTAGCTGGACGCTGTTGTTGACTCACAGTCGCCGACGTTTGCCTGCATCTGCAATTAGTCGGTGAGCACTCGGTGACGGCTCGGTGAGCATCTTTCAGCCGTTCACACTACACGACTGAGCGAGAGCCGAGTTGTTGGCAATTTGCCTCCAAGCAGAGGTTTTTGTCGGCGATCTACAAAAAACAGTCAGCGACTAAAAAAACAGGCTAAAATCATGTAGTGTGAACTCGGCATAAGGAGTAAAGACACAATACAGCTGTAACTGGGCTAACTGCTTTAGCGGTCACTGCTAGAACCTAAAACAATCACAACATTCTCTGTTCTCAGGATTAACTCAACAAACCAATGTGTTGGCTCATCATTCACTGGGAAGAGAAAACATTTTGAGCTTCTTACCTCTTGTGTTAGCGTTAGCACATTAGCTCACCTGAAAGGACAGTGTCTGTTAAATAGCGTAGCCGTTTCCTCTGTCTGGTTTTAATTGTGTATTAAAATGGCCAGTTATGTGAGTTGCTGATTTTCACTAATGTTAGTGCACCAGCTGTCCATATTTGCATATTACAATTATGGCTGGATTACTGACCGGACCAGCGCCCAGGGGCCCTTGAGGTCAGGGGGCCCTGGCCCAAAAACATTTTGCTATGCCTATCAACATTTATGATACAATATATTTTTATTTCTGAGGGCTCTCCATTTTAAGGATCCTCTGACTTTTAGGGAACTCTTGGTGGCCCTAGCCATGCTTTTGGGGCCTCTAGCCATGCTTATGGGCACTAGCCATGATTTTGGGGGCCCTATGAAAATGGACGAGGTGTTGTTGCACTGCTCTGACTTCGACTTCTGGCTATTAGGGGTCCTAGGAAAGAGGGGGCATAATTCTAGAGGGCCCTGGTTATGAGAGCCCCTACCAGGGGGCCCTAGAGAAGAGCAAGGCATACCATTAGAGGGCCCGTGATCACGAGGGGCGCGGGTTGGGGGGGTTGGGGGTGGCGTTGGCTGTAGCCCAGACTATCCTTAATCCGTCCTTGATTACAATACGCTAACAATTATCAGTATAACTTCATAACCTGAACATCATCATCATCATTAATTATAAAACATGTGAGCACTAAACTACATAAACACATACTTTGATTATTATCAATATCAGTAAATGAAGTTGAAATTAAACATTCGCACTGGCCAGTGACCTAGAGCACAGACCTTGTGTATGGGACCGCTCAGCCAGTCCTAATGGAGGCTTTGAGGAGGCTGGGGGCACAAGGGGTGGGATTTTCCTCTCACTGGATGATTCGGTGGGGGACAGCATGTACGAGGCAGTCTTTGGCTGTGAATCCAAACACAAAATATGAATATAACTCATACAATTGATCAGTTAGCCGTATTACAACAATAAAATTAACATATAAGTAGAAAATCTCATGCAAACTCTTAGCAGTAAATGGATGTTTTCATTTTGGAACATTATTAAAAAATATTATCTCAAATATCCTAAATATTTCAGAAGAAGCTTTTTTCTCTGTTGACTTTTATATTACGTCTATATCTTTTGCATTAAGTTGCATTACAGTTCGAAACAGGGGACTCTAGCCAATCTGGCAACCCTGAGGAGAACTCTTAGGTTAACTCTGGTCATCTGAATTTTGAATTTTGAGATCTATCCATCTTTTTTGCAGCTCTGATGAGAAATAAGCAAAAATATTAAACTACCTTTGCTGGGATTGGAGGGGGCTGTCCCTCTATTTCTCTCACTCTCTCTATCCCTCCATCTCGGTCTTTCTTTTCCACTCTGCTCCCATCCCTCTCTCCTCCAACTTCATCTTCCGTACCTTAGGAACAGATAATATTAGTGTAAAGCAGAGATTATGTGCAAAATTCAGAGGTGTCAAGTAACGAAGTACAAATACTTTGTTACCTTACTTAAGTAGGAATTTGGGTTTTTTATACTTTACTGGAGTAATTATTTTGTACTTTTACTCCTTACATTTTCACACCATTATCAGTACTTTCTACTCCTTACATGTTAAACATAGTCTCGTTACTCCTATTTTATTTCAGCTTGTTTTCATTCATCTACATTTACATTCCAGTAAAGATTATTGATATCATGACTTTGAAGTTTGACTTCATTACAATACTTATAGACGACTAGTCATCATATCTTCTGCTCCATGAAACACATGTTAATGTTCAGTAGTAACAGATATGCTCCTTTAATATATTTACATTGTACTAAACTACATTCATGTTCAATGGGTGTATATGAGCTGAAACAGGAAGCCTATCGCATCCCAAATTTATCAACATTAACATTTTAATATAACATTATAGTCATTATGGCTTTTAGAAGAATGGGTTTTTTGGGGAGGTGGGCTAGTGCACTATAGACCCCTGTGGTGCGGCCTAAGCTTTTGTCCTTAATGGATTTTTTTCTCTTACATTACTTTTACTTTTATACTTTAAGTAGTTCTGAAAGCAGTACTTTTACACTTTTACTGGAGTAAAAAGCTTCAGTTGATACTTCAACTTCTACAGAAGTATTTTTAAACTTTAGTATCTATACTTCTACCTGAGTAATGGATGTGAATACTTTTGACACCTTTGGCAAAATTCCACTCATCGTTTACTCTTATGGACAACCGCAAATCTATAGCCTCTGTCTGTCGTGGTATGCGGGGTATTAGTGGGTAACTTGCACATCTGTAAAAGCACCAGAGCCCATGCCTTAGGCATAAAACCTCATATCTTCCAAGAAAAACGTTCTCAAGATTGAAAGAGAGTAGTTCTGAATTGTGTCGAAGGGCCTGGTAATTAATAAATGTAAGTACTGGGCTAACAGGGGCAACTGTGTGGAGTGTGTATGTTCTCCCCGTGCTTGAGTGGATTCCTCCGGGTACTCCGGTTTCCTCCCACAATCCAAACACAGGCATGTTAGGTTGATCCTCACTCTAAACTGCCCGTAGATGTGAGTGTGTGTGCCATGCGATGGGACTGGCGCCCTGTACATGGTGTGCCCTGGCTTCGCCTGACGATGATGGGATCGGCTCCAGCCCCGTGACCCGGACTAGCTGGATAAAGTGGAAGATAATGGATGGATGGATGGAAATCAAAATGAAGATAAAAGATTTTATCCTGACCGAGTACGCTGCCCAGGGTCATCCATGCTTATTTCAATCAGAGGCTGCAGGTGCTAGACTGGCCTGCTTGCAGTCGTCCAGCTTGATGACGACAGAGCTTAATCCTCATTGGTCAGAAGCTCCGTGGACACCTCTGATGTTTAGCTTATTTTACTGTAAAATATATATTTAATATTATTATATATTTTATATTATTTATTTAATATATATCTCCTCTAAAACTCTTTAAAGACCTCACATTTACACTAATACTATCATATTTCATAGCAGGACAGTTAATTAACATACAGTATTCAACATTTTTATTTTTTCATAATTAGTATTTCAGATCATGAAGAGGCTCCAGTGCTGTAGATTTAAACTCTTATGATTTGTGAGTGTCTTTAAAAGAACTATTGCTTTTGGATCTATTTTTATTTCTACTCTTATTTTTTCTTTTGCATCTACTTCATCAGTTGTAAAGAGAGCAAACACCGCGAGACCTGCTGCTGTTCACATAGGCTGCAGGTGGCGACTGTCCGAGTTGAGGCTCTATTCTAACCTCCTACCCTGCTCTCTCGCTGACCACCAAGGCCAGGCGCAGCCATATCTCGAACATGCCTAATGGCTGTATTTAAAAAATAAGAAAAAAAGTAAATAAGATATGCGTCTTCTTGTTAACTCGATTTAACATCTTAACAGTTTATCTCTCTCTTGTTTTCTTCTCTCTGACTTTCTCTTGTTCAGTGAGAGGAGTGAGCTCTTGGTTGTCCAGCCAGGACTTTAAACCTGGGCTGAAATGGTGTCAGGATCATTCTCACACACATAAGAGAGATACGAGGCTATTTTTAATTCTCCACGCTCTCAGAACATATGAGATGTTGGTTTGGAGCTGTCTGTGAGAAGAATAAACATGTCTCTGTCCGTTCCTGGTTGAAAAGTCGTTTCCTTTTTATTTAGCACGCTGTCTAAACAAGGCTTTCTCCGACTGCTGCTTCCCGCTTCGTACCTCGCGTGTGCGCGCCATGCGCCCGAATCTGCACAAATCTGATTGGCTGAGGAGCCTTCGGTGATCTTACAGTGCACACGATGGTCAGTGAGTTTACTGTGCCGCAAAGCCTGTATACCATAAAGAGAAGAAACGTTCCGCCGCTTAAAATAAACACTGACGAAACACTGTTTGGATCCACATTGGACAACGTCTGGGTCCAGGCTGGAAACATATATATATCTTTTCTTAATCCATTTGTCGAAGCTCAAATTAGCTTCAAGACTATTTTCCTATTATAAACATTACATTTAAAGCTATTAGGAAACCTGGAAAATCCATTAGTTGCATTGAACTGTAAATTAAAGTCTATATTTGTGTTGTAGATGTCATGATGCCATGATTTGCTTTGGTAGCTTTTTACAATACACTTTTTCACATCAAGCAACTCTGAATGACTTCCTTTACATCTCAGTGACCAAATTCTGCAGTCGGTTTTTCAGCTTTTCAGGAACATTGAGGATAGAATGGAAAGACTTTTGACCAACTGAACCCTGAAAGCCAACTACAATTGAAATTATGCAAAAAAAAAAAATTGGTGGAGTTCCCCTTTCAGTTCCCCACATTAGTTAGAAACGCTGAAGTGCTGTGCGGAACATTCAAAACGAAAGTCATTCCAGGACACAGTGCTGAGACTCGTTATGTGGAAGGTGCTGTGGCGTGCGTGGGACTTCACAAGTCATGCAGTGTGAAAGAGGTGGGAATTGGCATAGACGCTGTCCAAGGTTCTGAAAGCCAGACCAGCTGAGCCAGCGCGTGAAGCATTTCATTACTCGGTGTGGAGGACAGTGGACTATAAATGGACAAAAATAATATGTTACACTATTTACAACACTGTGAAGAACAGTCAGACACTTTTTTTTCTTTACTGAACTTAAAGTCAGGCTGTTATACACAAAATAATCATCTTTCTGTGTCAAAAAAATCATTTAAAATGAAAATTACATAGAAACCTCAACGACTACCTGTTCAGTATTTAGTATGTTCACACTTTGACATATTACAGCTGTCATTCTTTTGTAAACAGCCCGTGTCCTACAATATTTTGTATTTATTGTTTTCTTCTCACAATGTTTGTGTTGTTTTACAAAGCAAACACGGAAACAATTAATTTTGCATTATCATTTTCTAGCCTCTCTTTATCCCTTAAAACAGACTGTTTTTGTTACTGTACCTTTAAGGCTGATCTAAGACAAATGAGCTTTACTCTGATTGGCTGCCTATAGTGTGCCTCATCCAAAAAAAGCGGGTTATAGCGGGTTATAGTGTATAGTGTGGTTGGTATAGTGTAGTGGGTTATAGTGTATAGTGTGGTTGGTATAGTGTAGTGGGTTATAGTGTATAGTGTGGTTGGTATAGTGTATAGTGTAGTGGGTTATAGTGTATAGTGTGGTTGATATAGTGTAGTGGGTTATAGTGTATAGAGTGGTTGGTATAGTGTAGTGGGTTATAGTGTATAGTGTGGTTGGTATAGTGTAGTGGGTTATAGTGTATAGTGTGGTTGGTATAGTGTAGTGGGTTATAGTGTATAGTGTGGTTGGTATAGTGTAGTGGGTTATAGTGTTTAGTGTGGTTGGTATAGTGTAGTGGGTTATAGTGTATAGTGTGGTTGGTATAGTGTAGTGGGTTATAGTGTATAGTGTGGTTGGTATAGTGTAGTGGGTTATAGTGTTTAGTGTGGTTGGTATAGTGTAGTGGGTTATAGTATATAGTGTGGTTGGTATAGTGTAGTGGGTTATAGTGTATAGTGTGGTTGGTATAGTGTAGTGGGTTATAGTGTATAGTGTGGTTGGTATAGTGTAGTGGGTTATAGTGTATAGTGTGGTTGGTATAGTGTAGTGGGTTATAGTGTATAGTGTGGTTGGTATAGTGTAGTGGGTTATAGTGTATAGTGTGGTTGGTATAGTGTAGTGGGTTATAGTGTATAGTGTGGTTGGTATAGTGTAGTGGGTTATAGTGTATAGTGTGGTTGGTATAGTGTAGTGGGTTATAGTGTATAGTGTGGTTGGTATAGTGTAGTGGGTTATAGTGTATAGTAAGGTTGGTGTAGTGTAGTGGGTTATAGTGTATAGTGTGGTTGGTATAGTGTAGTGGGTTATGGTGTATAGTGTAGTTGGTATAGTGTAGTGGGTTATAGTGTATAGTGTAGTTGGTATAGTGTAGTGGGTTATAGTGTATAGTGTAGTTGGTATAGTGTAGTGGGTTATAGTGTATAGTGTGGTTGGTATAGTGTAGTTTGTTATAGTGTATAGTGTAGTGGGTTATAGTGTATAGTGTAGTGGGTTGTAGTGTATAGTGTGGTTGGTATAGTGTAGTGGGTTATAGTGTATAGTGTAGTGGGTTATAGTGTATAGTGTAGTTGGTATAGTGTAGTGGGTTATAGTGTATAGTGTGGTTGGTATAGTGTAGTGGGTTATAGTGTATAGTGTGGTTGGTATAGTGTAGTGGGTTATAGTGTATAGTGTGGTTGGTATAGTGTAGTGGGTCATAGTGTATAGTGTGGTAGGTATAGTGTAGTGGGTTATAGTGTATAGTGTGGTTGGTATAGTGTAGTGGGTTATAGTGTATAGTGTGGTTGGTATAGTGTAGTGGGTTATAGTGTATAGTGTTGTTGGTATAGTGTAGTGGGTTATAGTGTATAGTGTGGTTGGTATAGTGTAGTGGGTTATAGTGTATAGTGTGGTTGGTATAGTGTATAGTGTAGTGGGTTATAGTGTATAGTGTGGTTGGTATAGTGTAGTGGGTTATAGTGTATAGTGTGGTTGGTATAGTGTAGTGGGTTATAGTGTATAGTGTGGTTGGTATAGTGTATAGTGTAGTGGGTTATAGTGTATAGTGTGGTTGGTATAGTGTAGTGGGTTATAGTGTATAGTGTGGTTGGTATAGTGTATAGTGTAGTGGGTATAGTGTAGTGGGTTATAGTGTATAGTGTGGTTGGTATAGTGTAGTGGGTTATAGTGTATAGTGTGGTTGGTATAGTGTAGTGGGTTATAGTGTATAGTGTGGTTGGTATAGTGTAGTGGGTTATAGTGTATAGTGTAGTTGGTATAGTGTAGTGGGTTATAGTGTATAGTGTGGTTGGTATAGTGTAGTGGGTTATAGTGTATAGTGTGGTTGGTATAGTGTAGTGGTTATAGTGTATAGTGTGATTGGTATAGTGTAGTGGGTTATAGTATTTAGTGTGGTTGGTATAGTGTAGTGGGTTATAGTGTATAGTGTAGTGGGTTATAGTGTATAGTGTGGTTGGTAGAGTATAATGGGTTATAGTGTATAGTGTGGTTGGTATAGTGTAATGGGTTATAGTGTATAGTGTGGCTGGTAGAGTGTAATGGGTTATAGTGTATAGTGTGGTTGGTAGAGTGTAGTGGGTTATAGTGTATAGTGTGGCTGGTAGAGTGTAATGGGTTATAGTGTATAGTGTGGTTGGTATAGTGTAATGGGTTATAGTGTATAGTGTGGCTGGTAGAGTGTAATGGGTTATAGTGTATAGTGTGGCTGGTAGAGTGTAATGGGTTATAGTGTATAGTGTGGTTGGTAGAGTGTAATGGGTTATAGTGTATAGTGTGGTTGGTAGAGTATAATGGGTTATAGTGTATAGTGTGGTTGGTATAGTGTAATGGGTTATAGTATATAGTGTGGTTGGTAGAGTATAATGGGTTATAGTGTATAGTGTGGTTGGTATAGTGTAATGGGTTATAGTGTATAGTGTGGTTGGTAGAGTGTAATGGGTTATACATGTGTACATATACTGTAAGTCCCCCTGGATACAAACATCTGCCAAATGCCATTAATGTAAATTAAAGCTTGTTTATCTAATGGCGGGCTTTGGTGGTCTGCTAGGTCTTGCACCAAGTCTTTTCTTTGTGTCTTTTCATAATGTTTTAAACTCCAGTTTGGAAACCCATATTTAATTTATGTTACTATTCTGTGTGCAAGTTGATTATTTTATATTTAATCTCTTCATAAATACGTCATGAAAAACAGTTTGTACTTAATGGACATTTTGATATAAATTAAATCTGGTCTGTAACATTTTCACAGTTTAGTGCTTGTATCTATGAGCTCTCCAGGACAATGTTTTCCAGTTCGGAAACCTCGACAAGACCCTGGCAGCTTTAAGGTTATCACCAGTATTAACAAGAGCATAATGTTGCATAAAGTTTATGTTACTAATTTGAAGCTCTGTAAAAGATTCTCAACTTTCAAAATTTGTATTTTGCTCTGATTTGAAAGTTGGTGGGAAGTTATCCAAACCCTATAATGGTAATTAAATGAAAGGGTAATTGTGCAACTATGTTATGTAACTAACTGTGTAATTTAATGTCACTGCATGTAAACCAAATATACAGAAAGCATAGAAGTTGCAGTACCAGAGCTCTCCTGCAGAGGTCTCTGTCTGAGTTTGGCCAGGCTGGGCTTGCTGCTCTGTGGAGGGGGATTTGGTTTGGATGAGCATGGTACGGGACGTCCCACCGGACCTCTGCACCTTTCTTCTGACTGCCAAGATGACTCAACCCGCTGCTGATGGTCATTCTGAGCATCTGAGGACGGATGTCTCTCGGCCGGCTGTTCTCTTTCAGGGTCTGCAGTGATGTCACAGTGCAGTCGCCGGTCCGCCTCCGCACAGATCTGCCTTTCAGCCTGCGTGTTTGGGGACGGCGTCCTGTCCCCGGAAGGATAGGGTGGCAGCGGCCTGTCCGTGGGTGACCGGTGGCCTTGTGGCTGTCTGCCCGCTTGCTTCTCCGCCCACTGCCTCTCACACTGCCTGTCCACCTGCCGCAGGTCCGTCCACTGCGTGTCCGGCTGCTTGGGCTCCGCCCACTTTCTTTCCAGCCCCCTGTTGGTCTGCCTGTAGTCGCCCCACTGACCTTCTAAGTGGCGAGACTCCGCCCACTGTTTGCTGGCCTGCCTCTGCTGAGCCTCGGCCTGTCTGTCTATCTGCCTCAGAGTGTGTCTGTCTAACTCTCGCTCCAAATGCCTGTCCGCCTTCCACAGCGTCTGTCTGTCCAGCTCCCTGTCTATCTGTCTCAAAGCGAGCCTGTCCAGCTCTCTCTCGGACGGCCGAGACGTCTGCCTGTCCAGCTCTCGCTCTATCTTCCTCAGAGTCTGCCTCTCTGCCTCGCATTCTGAGATTCTGTCCATCTGTCTTGACGGCTGTCTGTTCAGTTCTCTGTCTACGTGCCTCAGCGTGTGTCTGTCCGTCTCGCTCTCACACTGTTTGTCTGTCTGCCTGAAGGTCTGACGGTCCCCCTCTCTGTCCGGCTGCCTTTGCCGGTCCGCCTCTCTACTCGACTGTCTGTCTGTCGGCCGTAACGTCTGCCTGTCTGGCTCTCTCTCAGAGTGTCTCTCCGCTCCCGAGGGCAGGTCATGGTCAGGCTCTGCCTCTGATTTCTGGAATTACATAAACGACAGATGGAAAAACCAGTGAGAACAAAATGCAGACCTCATCTGCAAAACAAGTCGTTTCGTGTATTAAAGATCTGCAGAGTCGGATAAATATTAGATTTTGACTCGGATTCTCCACATGCAGCAATGGGATTAGGTCTTTTCGGTCTTGTGCATGCATTTCATGTACAATTGCATTCATCCATCCATCATCTTCTGATTCATCCCGCTAGTCGGGGGTCATGGGAGTGCTGGAGCCAGTCATTGGGTGAAGGTGGGGTACACCATGGACAGGTAGCCAGTCCATCCCATGGCCAACACACACTCGCTCACACCTACGGGCAGTTTAGAGTGACCAATCAACCTAACATGCATGTGTTTGGACTGTGGGAGGAAACCCACTCAAGCACGGAGAGAACATACACACTCCACACAGAACCACCCGGACCGGGAATCCAACCCAGATCATCTTGCAAGACATGCATGTTAGGTTAACCAGTCACTCTAAATTGCCCATAGGTGTAATTGAGTGTATGTTGGCCATGCGATGGACGGGCAACCTGTCCATGGTGTACCCAGCCTTCTTCTGATGACGCTGGGACTGGCTCCATTTTCTTTCTACTCTTTCTAGTTCTTTTATTTATTTTTACTATTTTTCTAGCGTGTCTACTTCATCAGCTGTAAAGAGAGCAAACACTGCGAGACCCGCCGTTGTTCACGTAGGCTGCAGGTGGCGACTGTCTGAGTTGAGGCTCTGTTCTAACCTCCTTCCCCCTCCCAGACCTAAACGGCCAGTCTCAACCACCTCACACTAAACGATCGAGACGACGCGAGTGCGACTCTAGAAAAACTCTCAGGATTTTATTCCAACATTGGAAATTTGTCTGCGACAGTAAAATCACTTGAAAATCATTTGGTGTACAGTCAGCATTAGTTTCCATAGATGGAAAAAAAACATCTTACACTAACATTATTAATGAATGACGTCCATGAAATGGATGTACAGGGGTTGGACAATGAAACTGAAACACTTGTTATTTTAGTGTGGGAGGTTTCATGGCTAAATTGGACCAGTCTGGTGGTCAATCTTCATTAATTGCACCAGTAAGAGCAGAGTGTGAAGTTCAGTTAGCAGATAAGAGACAGTTTAACTCAAAATACTGCAATAACACAACATTATGGGACGTACCAGAGTTCAAAAGAGGACAAACTGTTGGTGCACATCTTGCACGCATCTGTGACCAAGACAGCAAGTCTTTGCGATGTATTGAGAGCCACGGTATCCAGGGTAACGTCAGCATACCACCAAGAAGGACCAACCACATCCAACAGGATTAACTGTGGACGTAAGAGGAAGCTGTCTGAAAGGGATGTTGGGTTCTAACCCAGATTGTATCCAAAAAACATGCAATGGTGCAAGGGGCTTGGACTGTGGACAATGTGGAACATGTATTGTTCTCTGATGAGTCCACCTTTACTGTTTTCCCCACATGCGGGAGAGTTACGGTGTGGAGAAGCCCAAAGAAGCGTACCACCCAGACTGTTGCATGCCCAGAGTGAAGCATGGGGGTGGATCAGTGATGGTTTGGGCTGCCATATCATGGCGTTCCCTTGGCCCAATACTTGTGCTAGATGGGTGCGTCACTGCCAAGGACTACCGAACCATTCTGGAGGACCATGTGCATCCAATGGTTCAAACATTGTATCCTGAAGGTGGTGCCGTGTATCAGGATGACAATGCACCAATCCGCACAGCAAGACTGGTGAAAGAATGGTTTGATGAACATGAAATTAAAGTTGAACATCTCCCATGGCCTGCACAGTCACCAGATCTAAATATTATTGAGCCACTTTGGGGAGTCAAGAAACGTTTCCCTCCACCAGCATCACATAGTGAGACCTGGCCACTGTCCTGCAAGAAGAATGGCTTAAAATCCCTCTGACCACTGTGCAGGACTTGTATATGTCATTCCCGAGACCAACTAATGCTGTACTGGCCGCAAAAGGAGGCTCTACACCATACTAATCAATTATTGTGGTCTAAAACCAGGTGTTTCAGTTTCATTGTCCAACCCTTGTATGCTTTATGCCACAATAGATGTTAGGCAGTGATTGAGCAACTGTAGTTTTCTGGGCATTAAACTCATCCGACGTCTGGTTCATCAGTTCTGCCTCGGCGAGTTCCTCTAGAACAAAACACCAACATCAAACCACTTTGAACGATTGGCCTTCAAAGAGCAAAACATGAATATTCAGAACATGCCGGGCAAGCGCGTTCCTGAGCGCTTCAGTAAATTCAGTGCGGAGGCTTCCGCTCGGTCCTGACCTTGGCTTCAAAAACAAGTCAGTTCGCATCAGCGCTGCCACGGAACTCGGACCGTACCGCTTTGCTGGTGTAGAAGGGGTGCTTGTTTCCTCTGAAGGTGGTGAGCGGCATGCCCTGAACGGAGCGGATCTCCATCACCCCTGCCCTGGGCTCCTCCATCCTCTTCTCCTCTACTACCCCGTCGGCTACCTCAGCCGGGCAGCTGGTGCTGCCGGGCAGCCTGGGGGGCTGGAGAAGAGTGTAAACATTCTCAAGGGCATTCCTGGACAAGGTCAGAGAGAGAGAGAGAGAGAGAGAGAGAGAGAGAGAGAGAGAGAGAGAGAGAGAACAGAGAAAGGTCTATGTTTAGAGGAAGAGTCAGCTGTGCAGTTTGACAAGTAATAAACAGACCTGGATGGGCTCGTCTGGATGGGCTCGCCTGGATGGGCTCGCCTGGATGGGCTCGCCTGTTTGGGCTGCGCTCGGTTTTGAATACGCCCCGCAGCTGGACAAAACTCTACGCTAATTTGGACTGATTAAGTAGCGGCCCTCGGGCCCCGCGTTAGTCATGAATTAATGCAATTCATAAAGCTAACTAATCAAGCCCTTCTGGATTCATTAAAGCTTCACCGAGTTATCTCGCTTGTCTGCTTCTATGTGTAGGACGAGCGTGTCCTTCAGTTCACATTCGCTCCGTCTGTAGGCGCTGATTGTGTTTCTGATGGTTGGGGGCTCTGATGTAGAGCTTTCTTACTACAATTCAAAAATCATCTCTGTCCAATGAAAAACGAGTAACGACAAAACGACAGCTTTACAGTAGAGGACAAAAACCTTCTTCACTTTCAATGTAAGTCAATGGAACCAGAATTCTTCCCAAGCAATTTCGGAGCTTTTCGGTGGCACGGTGGTGTAGTGGTTAGTACGGTGGTGTAGTGGTTAGTACAGTGGTGTAGTGGTTAGTATGGTGGTGTAGTGGTTAGTATAGTGGTGTAGTGGTTAGTATAGTGGTGTAGTGGTTAGTATGGTGGTGTAGTGGTTAGTATGGTGGTGTAGTGGTTAGTACGGTGGTGTAGTGGTTAGTACGGTGGTGTAGTGGTTAGTATGGTGGTGTAGTGGTTAGTATGGTGGTGTAGTGGTTAGTATGGTGGTGTAGTGGTTAGTATGGTGGTGTAGTGGTTAGTATGGTGGTATAGTGGTTAGTATGGTGGTGTAGTGGTTAGTACAGTGGTGTAGTGGTTAGTACGGTGGTGTAGTGGCTAGTATGGTGGTGTAGTGGTTAGTACAGTGGTGTAGTGGTTAGTACGGTGGTGTAGTGGTTAGTATGGTGGTGTAGTGGTTAGTACTGTGGTGTAGTGGTTAGTACGGTGGTATAGTGATTAGTACGGTGGTGTAGTGGTTAGTATGCTGGTGTAGTGGTTAGTATGGTGGTGTAGTGGTTAGTGCGGTGGTGTAGTGGTTAGTACGGTGGTGTAGTGGTTGGTATAATGGTGTATGGGTTAGTATGGTGGTGTAGTGGTTAGTATGGTGGTGTAGTGGTTAGTACGGTGGTGTAGTGGTTAGTACGGTGGTGTAGTGGTTAGTATGGTGGTGTAGTGGTTAGTATGGCGGTGTAGTGGTTAGTACTGTGGTGTAGTGATTAGTACAGTGGTGTAGTGGTTAGTACGGTGGTGTAGTGGTTAGTATGGTGGTGTAGTGGTTAGTACTGTGGTGTAGTGGTTAGTAAGGTGGTGTAGTTGTTAGTATGGTGGTGTAGTGGTTAGTACGGTGGTGTAGTGGTCAGTACGGTGGTGTAGTGGTTAGTATGGCGGTGTAGTGGTTAGTACTGTGGTGTAGTGGTTAGTACTGTGGTGTAGTGATTAGTACAGTGGTGTAGTGGTTAGTATGGTGGTGTAGTGGTTAGTACGGTGGTGTAGTGGTTAGTGCGGTGGTGTAGTGGTTATCGCGGTTGGTGTAGTGGTTAGTACGGTGGTGTAAGGTGGGTGTTTCTAATAAAGTGGCCAGTGAGTGGACATACAAGATATAATATAATTGTATATAATTTAATATCAGTTCCAGAGTATCTACTGAACACAGTACTTACTCAACACTTCATAGCAATTGCTCGTAATAAATTCTAAAGTTATTTTTACACTTCCTTCTGTTTAACTTATATTTGTGCGACTGACCCTGTGGGCGCCGTGGCAACGGTTCGACAATCCTCACTACAGGTCACGGCCAGCGAATCTGAATCTTGATTGGACAGGGTGGAATTCCGGTTCCTTCGGAAACCAAAGATGGCCAGCATGTTGCGCCTCTTCTTCCGCCTGAGGGAGTGAGCCTTATGAAGGGTGGATAACTGACTGAGAGGGAGAGAAAAGAAAGAAACAATAGCAGCAGTCAGTGATCGTCCAACATCCATAAACACACATGAAGCAGCTACATCTGTTCTGTTATGTGACTGAGCATCCTTAAAGGAGATCAGTAAAGGTTCCGGTCAGCCAGCACGGTTGTAGCAGAGAGATACTGAAAAACCAGTAGTTATTTAGAAACAGTACTAATAAACCAAACAAACCTGTGTGAATGTGTAGAAGGTTCTAGAACAGTATAGACAGAGGAGAACATGCAAGAACATCATGAGGGAGAACATGTATGGCGAACAGTTTAGAACACTGTAAGTAGGGACAACCTTCTAGAACAGTGTGGGTTGGGACAACATTCTTGAGCAATGTGGATAGAGTAGAACATTCTAGAACAGTGTGGATAAGAAGAACATTCTTGAGGAGTGTGAATAGAGGAGACCATTCTAGAGCATTGTAGACAGAACCTTCTAGAATGGATTGAATGGGAAGGACAGTCTAGAGGTGTGTGAGTAGGAAGAACATTCTTGAACAGTGTGAACAGTGGAGAGTCTAGACTGGTGTGAATAGGGAGAACCATCTAGTCTAGAACAGTGTGAGCAGGGAGAAGGGTGTGAATAGAAGAGAACGTTTAGGAGCAGTGTGTAGAACACTGTGAGTAGGGAAAACATTCTTGAGCATTGTGAATAGAGGAGACCATTCAAGACAAATGAAAACACATTCTAGAACACTGAATTTGGAGAACATTCTGGAATTGTGCGAGTAGGAAGAACATTTTTAGTGTAGATAGATGAGAACATCCTAGAACAGTCTAGAATTGGAGGAACAGCCAAGTGTGTGAGTAGAGAAGAGCATTCTAAAAGCATGTGAGTACGGAGAACATTCAAGAACACTGTGAATAGGGGAAAGCGTTGTAGACTCGTGTGAATTGGCAGAACAGCCTAGAACAGTGTGAGTTGGGAGAACACTATAGAAGAGCGTGAATAGAGGAGAATGTGAAAGTGGATGGAACATTCTAGAACAGTGTGAATCAGGAGAATGGTCAGGATGAACAGAAGAGAATGTTCTAGAACAGTGTGTAGTACAGTGGGAGCAGGCTGAATATTATAAAACAGTGGGAATAGAGGAGAACATTCTAGAAAAGAACTGGAGTTGATGACAATGTTTTAGAACTGTGTAGATGGGGCAACCCTTTTTAACCAGTATGGATGGAACATTCTAGAACAGTGTGAATCAGGAAAATGGTTAGGATGAACAGAAGAGAACGTTCTAGAACAGTGTGTAGAACAGTGGGAGCAGGCTGAATATTATAAAACTGTGGGAATAGAGGAGAACATTCTAGAACAGAACTGGAGTTGATGACAATATTTTAGAACTGTGTAGATGGGGCAACCCTTTTTAACCAGTATGGATGGAACATTCTAGAACAGTGTGAATCAGGAAAATGGTTAGGATGAACAGAAGAGAACGTTCTAGAACAGTGTGTAGAACAGTGGGAATAGAGGAGAACATTCTAGAACAGAACTGGAGTTGATGACAATGTTTTAGAACTGTGTAGATGGGGCAACCCTTTTAACCAGTATGAATGGAACATTCTAGAACAGTGTGAATCAGGAGAATGGTTAGGATGAACAGAAGAGAACGTTCTAGAACAGTGTGTAGAACAGTGTGAATCAGGAAAATGGTTAGGATGAACAGAAGAGAATGTTCTAGAACAGTGTGTAGAACAGTGGGAATAGAGGAGAACATTCTAGAACAGAACTGGAGTTGATGACAATGTTTTAGAACTGTGTAGATGGGGCAACCCTTTTTAACCAGTGTGGATGGAACATTCTAGAACAGTGTGAATCAGGAAAATGGTTAGGATGAACAGAAGAGAACGTTCTAGAACAGTGTGTAGAACAGTGTGAATCAGGAAAATGGTTAGGATGAACAGAAGAGAACGTTCTAGAACAGTGTGTAGAACAGTGGGAATAGAGGAGAACATTCTAGAACAGAACTGGAGTTGATGAAAATGTTTTAGAACTGTGTAGATGGGGCAACCCTTTTTAACCAGTATGGATGGAACATTCTAGAACAGTGTGAATCAGGAGAATGGTTAGGATGAACAGAAGAGAACGTTCTAGAACAGTGTGTAGAACAGTGGAAATAGAGGAGAACATTCTAGAACAGAACTGGAGTTGATGACAATGTTTTAGAACTGTGTAGATGGGGCAACCCTTCTAAAAGAGTGTGGATGGAACATTCTAGAACAGTGTAAACTGAAGGGAATATTCTAGAACAGAGTGATTTAGTGCAGCACTGGAGGCTACAGTGGGGAAATCTCTGGGCTTTCAGGACCTTCACAGAGTGATATGTGGATTTATGTATTTAATAGAATCATGATGCTCATTCTATTTATACTCTACACATACTTTTACTTCATCACTAAGTTTCAGTTGTAAACAAAATTAAAAATGATTAAAAATGATCCAGTTTTTTGTGGTACCTGTGTACAACCAAACGAGCCCTCTCAGATTCACCACTAACATCATTAGGAACTTACTTGGAATCAACCAATCATGTTTCGATTCATAACGGGAACGTGTGACACCAGAGTCTGAGAGGTAGCAGATCCTGAACAGTCTTAGTCTTAGAAGATTAATGAATGAATAATAAGTATAGTGATCATATGTCATGGTGATGACTGGATCACTACACTGTCACGTACGGTGACCTCCAGAATTCCCGTAACCCTCGTTATCAGTCTAGAAAAGTTAATTTGAGGGTTGAGAATGAGGCTCTTTACTGCACGAACGTGGCTTCTTTCTGCTACACCCGCCAAAAAGCTCTATTTTTATTATAGTCATCACAGAGGCTCTCACTGGTCGAAGTCCCATTGATGTTTGGCGTACTTGCTGACCTTTGTGGACTGACGACAGCAAAGACTTTCTTCTGACGACCGTCCTGCTTACTATTTCATGTTCTGTGAGAATTCTCTAATCCCCACCCTGCTGATCCAAATACAGCAGTGTGCCCGTAACCAAACACCATGTTCTAAGTGAAAATAAGTTAGGTCTGGTGTTCAATCACAGCCCGGTGGGTGGCGGTGGCACTGCTGCTAGTGGGTTGATGCGAATATATATATACGAGGACATTTACCTACATGTTATTTCCAGCATGACTAATTAAGACACAACTAAATAGAACATAATCAGGTCGACCTCATTTATTAGTCTTAGCTATGTTTATGAATTCCATGCATATGGAATTCATCCATTCTGAATAAATGGCTACAAGCGGAGTCTATTAAAAAGAAAGATCTGGACGCTGGACCACCTACAAGCGTCTCAGACAGAGATAAAGCAAGAAAACCCAGTAAAAACTGAGAAGACTACAGAAGAGAGTATATGCCCTCATAGAGAGTCTCCTGCACTCCTCAATATTTATACATATTTAACCCCTCCATACAGTGAAACACCCACATATACACTAGGGGGCACACTAGCACACATGCCCAGAGCAATGGGCAGCCCTATCCACAGCATCTGGTTAGCAGTTGAGGGTTAGGTGTCTTGTTCAAGGGCGCTTCAGTCATGTGCTGTTGGCCCAAAGCATCGAACCGGTAACCTTCTGGTCATAAGACCAGATCCCTAACCTTCAGCCCACGACTGCTCCCTCAAAGGAAACTCAGACAGGAGATACGAACCCTGGCCGCTGTGTTACTAGACCGTCGCTTTGGTGCTACACTAGAATGAAAGGAGCACAACAGTTTCTCAAGTTTCTCAATCTTCTACTGGAATTAGAACTTTAAGGAATCAGCTTTGATGTCTGTAACTCAGTTTGCTGGAAACGCTACCACCGTTCGTGATATGGACCAAATCCTGTTACAGGCAAACATCCACAAATATCAACCCGGCGTGAATAAACAAAAGCGTTCTGGGAAAAATTGCATTCGGTGTGCAGGATGTTATCAGTTATACGTGTGATCAAATTAATTTACCGCCGACTGAAAATATTGCAGGAATAAATCACGCTGGACGCGTTTCCATGCGAGGAGATGAGTAAAAGCTGAACGCTCAGCGATCTTTTTTAAATAAAACAAACTAATGACGCCGTCAGGTGGGGGCTAAACAAATATACATCAAAACCTTCTGAACTGGGTCTGACCTTCTTTTCTTCAGCATGTCCTCCAGCCATTGGTAGCTGTCAAACGACATCAGCTAACACAGCTAAGCAAGCTAGAAAATGTTTGGTTATGTTTTAGTGCTTAAAGTGTCGCGTTATATTAGAAAATCAAGCCCAGCTGTCTGGTTACATTACTGATTACTGTATTATATCTGTTTGCACTTGCAATGACCTGGTCAGTCAATTCTTGTGGGCTGTGGAAGCTTTTATGGTTGGTTGTGTTGAGTTCTAAATGTTTGGGAAACCATGACTTGGAATCAACTGGGCGAGGATTGCTTGGCCAGCATGGTAGACTTAGAAAGTTGGACCAGGTTGGACCATCGAAAAGCTTTTAAACACTGTTGTAACTTCTTGTCTTGCCGTCAAAATGAATGATAGGTAGACAGGTTCAGAGTAGGGGTGGGCGATATGGCCCTACAATAATATCATGATATTTCATGGTGTTTTTGCGATAACGATACTCTTGGTGATATGACAAAACATTGAATAAAAAAAAATATTTCAAGAATACACTACTGCAACAAAATGAAAATGAAAATGTATTATTGCATATGATATGATATGGCACACCCCTAACTGAGATATTAAAAAATACAAGAATTTTCATCAGATTGTAACAGAAGTCAATGATCCAGAATGTCATGACACTAAATAATGCACTCCAAATATCTTTCTAGAGAATCTGAATCTGTCTCTAGTAGATATATAATGAGAAATGAGAAAAGTGTGAATTTTTCTTTTGTTAAAAACAGTAAAAGTAGTACCTGATGTGATAATTAGTGATGGGTGATATGGCACGATATTTCAGGGTATAATATCGTTCACCATATTCAAAACTGTTGGTGATATCATTGTGTATGATACGATATGGCACAACCATAGTTCCGAGTATATGCTTTATTCTTGAAGATGCTATGTAGAGTACATACATGGTTGGAGAAGATCTGAGGAAAAGGTCTAACTCAACCAGCAAACACACCCTGTTTAAGTCCAGCTGGCTAACAGGTCCAACTGGCCCCCACCTGTATGGACAGGTTGTTATCTCCTGGGCTTGGGGCAGATTTCCTTGGGAGCTTCCTGCCTTAAAACAACGTGTTCAACTGAGCCATAAACTATACGATGGCCATCTACAGACTCAATTTAGTAGGCAGGCGTGGTATGTAAGAATCTGCTCTGGAATAATTTACACCTTGGGTCAAAAGTATGGGCACACCTACTCAGGTTCTTCTTATGTGTCCTATATTAATAGTAATAATATTAGTGAATAAGTGTGAAAAGATCAGAACTATAGAATAAGAGGTATGGAATTATTCCTGGAGCAGAATTAAACATCTGGTTGTGTTTAAAGAATGTTTAGAGGGTCTTTTAGAAATGAGCTCATTTGCTCTGGTGCAGGTTTACATACTTTAAACATTCTGATCAGCAGCTTCATTATGAGGAGCCACACGAGCTGCTTCTCTAACAGGACTGGAGAAGATAGTGTACATGCTGAGATCTTGTTCTGATAAACATATACATTCTCATTTTTATATTTAAATATAATAAAATCTTAATTTTAGAAATATTTTTGCACCAACTTCACTATTTAACACGTCTTTCAACACATTAAGCTCAGAACGTCTATATACTCTATATACAAATATGCCTCCAGTTAGGCGTGCCCAAACGGGCCCAAGGCGGGCCGTGTATATATTTAAATGAGCAATTCAAAGACTGTTTTTCATTGGCCAGAAATTCTGAGTCGCTGGTTGCGTAAGCGTCACGGCGGTTTATGGCCCATATATGTGATTTAGAGCCGCTGCATTATTTATCTGGGACGAGGGTCTTTCACCGGCCCACCGAAACCCCCATGATTCTGTGCAGCTGTTGCCTGGCAACAACATAATAACATCTCCGAGAGCCCAGCGGGTTGCTAAGCAACGCCGTGCACTGGCACAGGAGGGTGCATTTAGAGCGGATTCATTAGAAATGTGCTTAACAGGAAAAATGTAATTACGGTAAAAGCATTTACTGTATTCCTCCGGAGACTCGTCTGTCTGCCTGAACAGCACGCGCGTGCGTGTACGTGTGTGTATGTGTGCGTATGAGTGTGTGTGTGTGTGTGTGTGTGTATGAGTGTGCGAGTTCTGAGCATGCTGTGTATGTGTGTGTGTACACCTTTCGGGGAGAACTCTCTTGCTGTAAAAATCAGGCAGTCCATCGTCCAGTGGAGTGACAGCTCCATTTTCAGTACAGTGCTGAGAGAGAGAGAGAGAGAGAGAGAGAGAGAGAGAGAGAGAAATAAAACAACAACAAAGAGAAAGAGAGAGAGAAAGAAAGAAGGAATTAATTAACAATCTATTTAAATATTCACAGACAAGCATGACATCACAGTCCAAAACAAAAAATATTATTCAAGTTAAAAGCATTTTTTACAGTGTGTAGTTTTCAGTTTTCCTCTTATTGCTTCAAATAATCTATTTATATTAACTTACATTAAAAATCAAGAAGGTCTTTGCCCTCTTCTGTAAAGCTACCTTTATAGAAATAGATTTTCACTGCCTCAGTATCTACAGTATCTAATCACACTAGAACAGTGGGAACAGAAGAGAACATTCTAGAGAACTGTGAATAGAGGACAGTGTTCTAGACCAGTGCACATTCGGAGAACAGTCTAGAACAGTAAGAGTAGAGGCGAATGTTCTAGAACTGTGGGAGTAGAGGACTAAGTTTTAGAACAGTGTTAGTAGGGAAGACACTATAGAAGTGAATAGAGGCAAATGTTCTAGAACTGTGGGAGTAGAGGACTAAGTTTTAGAACAGTGTAAGTAGGGAGGACACTATAGAAGTGAATAGAGGTGAATGTTCTAGAACTGTGGGAGTAGAGGACAAAGTTTTAGAACAGTGTTAGTAGGGAAGACAATATAAAAGTGAATAGAGGCAAATGTTCTAGAACTGTGGGAGTAGAGGACTAAGTTTTAGAACAGTGTGAGTAGGGAGGATACTACAGAAGTCAACAGATGCAAATGTTCTAGAACTGTGGGAGTAGAGGACTAAGTTTAGAACAGTGTGAGTAGGGAGGATACTACAGAAGTCAACAGATGCAAATGTTCTAGAACTGTGGGAGTAGAGGACTAAGTTTAGAACAGTGTTAGTGGGGAAGACACTATAGAAGTGAATAGAGGCAAATGTTCTAGAACTGTAGGAGTAGAGGACAAAGTTTTAGAACAGTGTTAGTAGGGAAGACACTATAAAAGTGAATAGAGGCAAATGTTCTAGAACTGTGGGAGTAGAGGACTAAGTTTTAGAACAGTGTGAGTAGGGAGGATACTACAGAAGTCAACAGATGCAAATGTTCTAGAACTGTGGGAGTAGAGGACTAAGTTTAGAACAGTGTTAGTAGGGAAGACACTATAGAAGTGAATAGAGGCAAATGTTCTAGAACTGTGGGAGTAGAGGACAAAGTTTAGAACAGTGTAAGTAGGGAGGACACTATAGAAGTGAATAGAGGTGAATGTTCTAGAACTGTGGGAGTAGAGGACTAAGTTTTAGAACAGTGTAAGTAGGGAGGACACTATAGAAGTGAATAGAGGTGAATGTTCTAGAACTGTGGGAGTAGAGGACAAAGTTTAGAACAGTGTAAGTAGGGAGGACACTATAGAAGTGAATAGAGGTGAATGTTCTAGAACTGTGGGAGTAGAGGACAAAGTTTTAGAACAGTGTGAGTAGGGAGGACACTATAAAAGTGAATAGAGGCGAATGTTCTAGAACTGTGGGAGTAGAGGACTAAGTTTTAGAACAGTGTGAGTAGGGAGGACACTATAGAAGTGAATAGAGGTGAATGTTCTAGAACTGTGGGAGTAGAGGACAAAGTTTAGAACAGTGTAAGTAGGGAGGACACTATAGAAGTGAATAGAGGTGAATGTTCTAGAACTGTGGGAGTAGAGGACTAAGTTTTAGAACAGTGTGAGTAGGGAGGACACTATAGAAGTGAATAGAGGCGAATGTTCTAGAACTGTGGGAGTAGAGGACTAAGTTTTAGAACAGTGTGAGTAGGGAGGACACTATAGAAGGGAATAGAGGCGAATGTTCTAGAACTGTGGGAGTAGAGGACTAAGTTTTAGAACAGTGTAAGTAGGGAGGACACTATAGAAGTGAATAGAGGCGAATGTTCTAGAACTGTGGGAGTAGAGGACTAAGTTTTAGAACAGTGTGAGTAGGGAGGACACTATAGAAGTGAATAGAGTCGAATGTTCTAGAACTGTGGGAGTAGAGGACTAAGTTTTAGAACAGTGTGAGTAGGGAGGACACTATAGAAGTGAATAGAGGCGAATGTTGTAGAACTGTGGAAGTAGAGGACTAAGTTTTAGAACAGTGTGAGTAGGGAGGATACTACAGAAGTCAACAGATGCAAATGTTCTAGAACTGTGGGAGTAGAGGACTAAGTTTTAGAACAGTGTGAGTAGGGAGGACACTATAGAAGTGAATAGAGGTGAATGTTCTAGAGCTGTGGGAGTAGAGGACAAAGTTTAGAACAGTGTAAGTAGGGAGGACACTATAGAAGTGAATAGAGGTGAATGTTCTAGAACTGTGGGAGTAGAGGACTAAGTTTAAGAACAGTGTAAGTAGGGAGGACACTATAGAAGTGAATAGAGGTGAATGTTCTAGAACTGTGGGAGTAGAGGACTAAGTTTTAGAACAGTTTGAGTAGGGAGGACACTATAGAAGTGAATAGAGGTGAATGTTCTAGAACTGTAGAAGTAGAGGACTAAGTTTTAGAACAGTGTGAGTAGGGAGGACACTATAGAAGTGAACAGATGCAAATGTTCTAGAACTGTGGGAGTAGAGGACTAAGTTTTAGAACAGTGTGAGTAGGGAGGACACTTTAGAAGTGAATAGAGGTGAATGTTCTAGAACTGTGGGAGTAGAGGACTAAGTTTTAGAACAGTGTGAGTAGGGAGGACACTATAGAAGTGAATAGAGGTAAATGTTCTAGAACTGTGGGAGTAGAGGACAAAGTTTAGAACAGTGTAAGTAGGGAGGACACTATAGAAGTGAATAGAGGTGAATGTTCTAGAACTGTGGGAGTAGAGGACTAAGTTTTAGAACAGTGTAAGTAGGGAGGACACTATAGAAGTGAATAGAGGCGAATGTTGTAGAACTGTGGAAGTAGAGGACTAAGTTTTAGAACAGTGTGAGTAGGGAGGACACTATAGAAGTGAATAGAAGCGAATGTTCTAGAACTGTGGGAGTAGAGGACTAAGTTTTAGAACAGTGTGAGTAGGGAGGACACTATAGAAGTGAATAGAAGCGAATGTTCTAGAACTGTGGGAGTAGAGGACTAAGTTTTAGAACAGTGTGAGTAGGGAGGACACTATAGAAGTGAATAGAGGCGAATGTTCTAGAACTGTGGGAGTAGAGGACTAAGTTTTAGAACAGTGTAAGTAGGGAGGACACTATAGAAGTGAATAGAGGCGAATGTTCTAGAACTGTGGGAGTAGAGGACTAAGTTTTAGAACAGTGTGAGTAGGGAGGACACTATAGAAGTGAATAGAGGCGAATGTTCTAGAACTGTGGGAGTAGAGGACTAAGTTTTAGAACAGTGTAAGTAGGGAGGACACTATAGAAGTGAATAGAGGCGAATGTTCTAGAACTGTGGGAGTAGAGGACTAAGTTTTAGAACAGTGTGACTAGGGAGGACACTATAGAAGTGAATAGAGGCGAATGTTGTAGAACTGTGGGAGTAGAGGACTAAGTTTTAGAACAGTGTGAGTAGGGAGGACACTATAGAAGTGAATAGAGGCGAATGTTCTAGAACTGTGGGAGTAGAGGACTAAGTTTTAGAACAGTGTGAGTAGGGAGGACACTATAGAAGTGAATAGAGGCGAATGTTGTAGAACTGTGGAAGTAGAGGACTAAGTTTTAGAACAGTGTGAGTAGGGAGGACACTATAGAAGTGAATAGAGGTGAATGTTCTAGAACTGTGGGAGTAGAGGACAAAGTTTAGAACAGTGTAAGTAGGGAGGATACTACAGAAGTCAACAGATGCAAATGTTCTAGAACTGTGGGAGTAGAGGACTAAGTTTTAGAACAGTGTGAGTAGGGAGGACACTATAGAAGTGAATAGAGGTGAATGTTCTAGAACTGTGGGAGTAGAGGACAAAGTTTAGAACAGTGTAAGTAGGGAGGACACTATAGAAGTGAATAGAGGTGAATGTTCTAGAACTGTGGGAGTAGAGGACTAAGTTTTAGAACAGTGTGAGTAGGGAGGACACTATAGAAGTGAATAGAGGCGAATGTTCTAGAACTGTGGGAGTAGAGGACTAAGTTTTAGAACAGTGTGAGTAGGGAGGACACTATAGAAGGGAATAGAGGCGAATGTTCTTGAACTGTGGGAGTAGAGGACTAAGTTTTAGAACAGTGTGAGTAGGGAGGACACTATAGAAGTGAATAGAGGCGAATGTTGTAGAACTGTGGAAGTAGAGGACTAAGTTTTAGAACAGTGTGAGTAGGGAGGACACTTTAGAAGTGAATAGAGGTGAATGTTCTAGAACTGTGGGAGTAGAGGACAAAGTTTAGAACAGTGTAAGTAGGGAGGACACTATAGAAGTGAATAGAGGTGAATGTTCTAGAACTGTGGGAGTAGAGGACTAAGTTTAGAACAGTGTTAGTAGGGAAGACACTATAGAAGTGAATAGAGGCGAATGTTCTAGAACTGTGGGAGTAGAGGACTAAGTTTTAGAACAGTGTGAGTAGGGAGGACACTATAGAAGTGAATAGAGGCGAATGTTGTAGAACGGTGGAAGTAGAGGACTAAGTTTTAGAACAGTGTGAGTAGGGAGGACACTATAGAAGTGAATAGAGGTGAATGTTCTAGAACTGTGGGAGTTGAGGACAAAGTTTAGAACAGTGTAAGTAGGGAGGACACTATAGAAGTGAATAGAGGTGAATGTTCTAGAACTGTGGGAGTAGAGGACTAAGTTTTAGAACAGTGTGATTAGGGAGGACACTATAGAAGTGAATAGAGGCGAATGTTCTAGAACTGTGGGAGTAGAGGACTAAGTTTTAGAACAGTGTGAGTAGGGAGGACACTATAGAAGGGAATAGAGGCGAATGTTCTAGAACTGTGGGAGTAGAGGACTAAGTTTTAGAACAGTGTGAGTAGGGAGGACACTATAGAAGTGAATAGAGGCGAATGTTGTAGAACTGTGGAAGTAGAGGACTAAGTTTTAGAACAGTGTGAGTAGGGAGGACACTATAGAAGTGAATAGAGGTGAATGTTCTAGAACTGTGGGAGTAGAGGACAAAGTTTAGAACAGTGTAAGTAGGGAGGACACTATAGAAGTGAATAGAGGTGAATGTTCTAGAACTGTGGGAGTAGAGGACTAAGTTTAGAACAGTGTTAGTAGGGAAGACACTATAGAAGTGAATAGAGGCGAATGTTCTAGAACTGTGGGAGTAGAGGACTAAGTTTTAGAACAGTGTAAGTAGGGAGGACACTATAGAAGTGAATAGAGGTGAATGTTCTAGAACTGTGGGAGTAGAGGACTAAGTTTTAGAACAGTGTGAGTAGGGAGGACACTATAGAAGTGAATAGAGGCGAATGTTCTAGAACTGTGGAGTAGAGGACTAAGTTTTTAGAACCAGTGTGAGTAGGGAGGGACACTATAGAAGTGAATAGAGGCGAATGTTGTAGAACTGTGGGAGTAGAGGACAAAGTTTAGAACAGTGTAAGTAGGGAGGACACTATAGAAGTGAATAGAGGTGAATGTTCTAGAACTGTGGGAGTAGAGGACTAAGTTTAGAACAGTGTGAGTAGGGAGGACACTATAGAAGTGAATAGAGGCGAATGTTCTAGAACTGTGGGAGTAGAGGACTAAGTTTTAGAACAGTGTGAGTAGGGAGGACACTAAAGAAGGGAATAGAGGCGAATGTTCTAGAACTGTGGGAGTAGAGGACTAAGTTTTAGAACAGTGTGAGTAGGGAGGACACTATAGAAGTGAATAGAGGCGAATGTTGTAGAACTGTGGGAGTAGAGGACTAAGTTTTAGAACATTGTGAGTAGGGAGGATACTACAGAAGTCAACAGATGCAAATGTTCTAGAACTGTGGGAGTAGAGGACTAAGTTTTAGAACAGTGTGAGTAGGGAGGACACTATAGAAGTGAATAGAGGTGAATGTTCTAGAACTGTGGGAGTAGAGGGACAAAGTTTAGAACAGTGTAAGTAGGGAGGATACTACAGAAGTCAACAGATGCAAATGTTCTAGAACTGTGGGAGTAGAGGACTAAGTTTTAGAACAGTGTGAGTAGGGGAGGACACTATAGAAGTGAATAGAGGTGAATGTTCTAGAACTGTGGGAGTAGAGGACAAAGTTTAGAACAGTGTAAGTAGGGAGGACACTATAGAAGTGAATAGAGGTGAATGTTCTAGAACTGGGGAGTAGAGGACTAAGTTTAGAACAGTGTTAGTAGGGAAGACACTATAGAAGTGAATAGAGGCGAATGTTCTAGAACTGTGGGAGTAGAGGACTAAGTTTTAGAACAGTGTGAGTAGGGAGGACACTATAGAAGGGAATAGAGGCGAATGTTCTAGAACTGTGGGAGTAGAGGACTAAGTTTTAGAACAGTGTAAGTAGGGAGGACACTATAAAAGTGAATAGAGGCGAATGTTCTAGAACTGTGGGAGTAGAGGACTAAGTTTTAGAACAGTGTGAGTAGGGAGGACACTATAGAAGTGAATAGAGGCGAATGTTCTAGAACTGTGGGAGTAGAGGACTAAGTTTTAGAACAGTGTAAGTAGGGAGGACACTATAAAAGTGAATAGAGGCGAATGTTCTGGAACTGTGGGAGTAGAGGACTAAGTTTTAGAACAGTGTGAGTAGGGAGGACACTATAGAAGGGAATAGAGGCGAATGTTGTAGAACTGTGGAAGTAGAGGACTAAGTTTTAGAACAGTGTGAGTAGGGAGGACACTATAGAAGTGAATAGAGGCGAATGTTCTAGAACTGTGGGAGTAGAGGACTAAGTTTTAGAACAGTGTGAGTAGGGAGGACACTATAGAAGGGAATAGAGGCGAATGTTCTAGAACTGTGGGAGTAGAGGACTAAGTTTTAGAACAGTGTAAGTAGGGAGGACACTATAGAAGTGAATAGAGGCGAATGTTCTAGAACTGTGGGAGTAGAGGACTAAGTTTTAGAACAGTGTAAATGGGGCAACTCTTCTAAAACAGTGTGTATGGACCATTCTCGAACAGTATGAATCAGGAGAGTCTTTTCTTTGGACACAATTTTCTATGTTCTAATGTGAAGCCACGTTTTTACTACAGTTCCTGCCTCAGTATCTACAGTATGTATCTCTAATATCTGTCTCAGATTCACCAACTGCATATATGATCAATAAGTGTATTGTCACTAGTAAGAAGACTAGATCTGATTAGAACAGACGTAAATAATCATACATACAATACAAAGTAACATGAATATGTTATTGTGAGAGAAGTAGATCAGATCTTGAGCTCCAGTTAGAAGAACAAAGCGTAGTTCCAGATTTCTCCTGGACGCCCCAGACATTGTATGAATATATTCAGTTCCTTCAGCAGCAATCTTGATTTAGCTTACCCTTACAGAAAATAAGTATACTTAAAGTTTATTTTATTAAGTATACTTTATGCAGTTACTATACTAAAGTCATTGTACTAGTAGTACACTTGTATATGTACTATTTTAATACTTCTTGGGACTAAATTGGCCCATTTTCTAGTTTTTAAAAGTATACTTTTAAGTACACTTTAAGTGTAAGAGTAGTAAACCAAGTATACAACTAGTTTACATCTTTTTGTACTGCAACTACATTAAAAGTAATCTTAAGGGTTTACTGTTAGTTTACTAGCTTGTAAGTTCTCTTTAAATGAACTTAAAATAATACTTATAATTTACTGCTTATATTATTGTTATATTTGAAGTATATGACTAGGTTTAAGGTTTTTTTCTTACTTAAAATAGAACTTCACAATGTTTACTTACTCACCTGTGGACACACGTAAAATAAACAAGACACACTCAGATTAAGAAACATATTTGTATCTTTATAAATCTTTATAAATCAAATTTTAAATAAATATTTTACTGGATGTTTTTCTCCAGAGCAAGAATACTTACTTCTACTATCTCAATCAAAAGATTAAGTACAAGTAAAGACCAAATATACTTAGACTGTTCTATATATAAGCAAAGCATACTTAAGTATAACTGTGTTTAGTATATCACAGAGAAGTACTTAAAAAGTAAACTGAAATCATTCTCACTTCCTTTTAGTTTAAAAGAAGTAAACTAATGGTACACTTGAATAAACTACTTTTTTGTAAGGGTAATGAAGTACTGAGCAGTCAAAGCAGGTATTAGATGAGAACTGTAAATATTACTGGGTTGTTTCCACAAGGAGAAGCTTGAAAAGGGTTAAATAAAGCACAACTTACTGTATTAATACTATAATGTAACATATATATATATATATATATATATATATATATATATATATATATATATATATATATATATATATATTATATATATATATATATATATATATAGTGATTTAATCTGATTTGATTTGACGCTTATCTTTTTAAGTCAGTGCAACAAAGACATCACTCCAAACATAAAGCGCGGCTCATCTTTTACAATACAAGGTTTCGTTCAGACAGCAACAAAATATATATACAAGCACTGAATGTGCTAAAACATTCCCATGAATCTCCACACGCTCTCATATGCGGCCAGCAGATCCATTAGTTTGCACAGAGAGTGCAGTCGTTCCTGGAATATCCCAGCATGATGAAGACAAATGCAGGCTGAGCTCAGCTTCTCGCTGCCTTTACTCAATCTGTAAAGCTCACGCTGGAGCCGAGCCAGAGCACTCCAGAACAAAAAAATTAAAAATAAAACACAAACAAAACAAGGGAGCAGATGCCGGCTGCAAGATTCCGGAGACGGGAATTATGCATGAGTCCCAAATTCAGTTAAGAGCTTTTTATTATTATGCTTTTATAGTGGTTTTATAAAGACCACCAGGAGCACGTAGGGTGATGTCATCTGAGACACACACAATTCTCCTTCACTACGTACACACACACTTACTCACACACACACACACCAGGGCTTAATTTGTAAATTATGAGGTTCTGGAGGTCACTGAGTAGTGAAGGTTCTGGCTGGTCGATAAAGAGCAGGAGGTCATAAAAAAACATGTGAAGGTGCACACGGGCTCGCACACTCAGAGAGAGAGAATCTGTCCAGCAGCATTAGACTTACAGAATACCAAGCGTGCCAAAGACGTTCTTAAGCAACGAACGTTCTCTAGTATGTGGGCTTCTGAGGCCAGAGCACAGACCCAACGTCTACAAACAACAATTAGTGCCTTCGGTTGTTTGAGAAGGTTTAGAAAATAAACTAAACATCTTAGAACACGGAGAACATTCTACAGCAAAGTGAACAGAGAAGAGTATTCCAGAACAAGGTGAGTGGGGAGGACTTTCTAGAACAAGGTGAATGGGGAGGAGGACATTCCAGAACAAGGTGAATGGAGGAGAGCATTCTAGAACAAGGTGAATGGGGAGGACATTCCAGAACAAGGTGAATGGAGGAGAGCATTCTAGAACAAGGTGAATGGGGGGAGAGCATTCTAGAACAAGGTGAATGGGGGGGAGAGCATTCTAGAACAAGGTGAATGGGGAGGACATTCAAAAACAAGATGAATGGAGTTTGCATTCTAGAACAAGGTGGATGGGGAGGACATTTAAGAACAAGGTGAATGGGGAGGAGAGCATTCTAAAACAATGTGAATGGGGAGGACATTTCTAGAACAAGGTGAATGGGGAGGCCATTCCAGAACAAGATGAATGGGGAGGAGAGCATTCTAGAACAAGGTGAATGGGGGGGGAGAGCATTCTAGAACAAAGTGAATGGGGGGGAGAGCATTCTAGAACAAGGTGAATGGGGAGGACATTCAAAAACAAGATGAATGGAGTTTGCATTCTAGAACAAGGTGGATGGGGAGGATATTTAAGAACAAGGTGAATGGGGAGGAGAGCATTCTAAAACAAGGTGAATGGGGAGGACATTTCTAGACCAAGGTGAATGGGAAGGACATTCTAGAACAAGATGAATGGAGCTTGCATTCTAGAACAAGGTGAATGGGGAGGACATTTCTAGAACAAGGTGAATGGGGAGGATATTCAAAAACAAGATGAATGGAGTTTGCATTCTAGAACAAGGTGGATGAGGAGGACATTTAAGAACAAGGTGAATGGGGAGGAGAGCATTCTAAAACAATGTGAATGGGGAGGACATTTCTAGAACAAGGTGAATGGGGAGGCCATTCCAGAACAAGATGAATGGGGAGGAGAGCATTCTAGAACAAGGTGAATGGGGGGGAGAGCATTCTAGAACAAGGTGAATGGGGGGGAGAGCATTCTAGAACAAGGTGAATGGGGAGGACATTCAAAAACAAGATGAATGGAGTTTGCATTCTAAAACAAGGTAAAAAAGGAAAGACTGTTTTAGAACACGGTGAATTAAGGAGAGCATTCTAGAACAAAGTGAATGGGGAGAAGAGCATTCTAGAACAAGGTGAATGGGGAGGACATTCAAGAACAAGATGAATGGAGTTTGCATTCTAGAACAAGGTGAATGGGGAGGACATTCTAGAACAAGGTGAATGGGGAGGACATTCTAGAACAAGATGAATGGAGGAGAGCATTCTATAACAAGGTAAAAAAGGAAAGACTGTTTTAGAACACGGTGAATTAAGGAGAGCATTCTAGAACAAAGTGAATGGGGAGGACATTCTAGAACAAGATGAATGGAGGATAATGTTCTAGAACAGGGTAAATAAAGAAGAACATTCTAGAATCAGGTGAATGAAGGACAATGTTCTAGAACAGGTAAATAAATGAAGGCATTCTAAGCTAGGTGAATGAAAGAGAACATTCCAGAACAAGATAAGTGTAGGAGCGCATTCTAGAACAAGGTAAATGAAGGAGAACAGCGTAAATGGGTAGAAGACTCTATAGAACAGTGTGAATAGATGAGAACATCATAAAACAATAGGAGTGGGGAACGTAACATTCTGGAACACTGTAAATGGAGGAGAATATTCTAGAACAGTGTGAATGGAAGACAACTAGAAGAACATAAACGAGGAAAACATTCTAGAACAACCATTTAACAGTAGAAGATATTAAACACACAGTTTCTATCCATCGCTTTCATGCACTGGACGCACTCCAGCAACGTTAGCAGCAGATCGACAGTGAAACGCAGGCAGTGTAAATCAATTTCAAGGTTACTATGTTAGAACATCAGACGAGCGATTTGTCATCACTGTTTCTGCCGAGAACCAAAAGAGCTTCTCTATTCCAGGTCCAAAACACAGTCCCTCACAATACGCTGTTCTCAGTCTCCTGATTCTGACAACGTTCAAAATCTAGATGGAGCCAGTACGTGTAAGACAGAATAGAGGAGAGGAGACGTCACTGAATGAGCTGGTTTAGATGACAACAAGCGAGAAAGATACAAAGAATCACAGCAGATGTTGGAGGTGGTGCTGATGTGATGAAGAGAGGTTTGAGCTGAACTGAAAGATGAGCTGCTATCGAGCAGCAGATTAAGAACCACCAAGAAAACAAACCACCACATACTAAAGTGTTGAGCCACAACTTGTGTGTTGGCGGTTGGTGGACCTCGATACCGAGAAGCTCCACAACGTCTGTCGTTTACAGTCCTGTGGATCAACCAGCACCACCCACTCAACTCCGCCCCTCTCGTCATTAACGTTACTCTGTTTACCTACCAGTGTTCACCACCAGATCACCCTTACACACTACAACACTCACTCCTACTGACCACCAGCACCAACAGCTCAGCTTCTCATTCACCAGTTCTCCGGTTTCCACCTTAAACGGAGCGGCAGGTACGTTCTGGCTCCTGCTGCACTGTTTAAGGTGGAACAGGAAAACTGCTTCACCCTCATGTGCTCGGTAGGAGTGAGCATTGTAGAGTAAACAGTTGGTCTGTGGGTGATGGGACTGGTCACTGGTGACAGATTTAAAACAACAGCTAGAAGAAACTGAAACAGGAACTTCAGTCTCTCGTCCTGACTGCAGACAAAGGTTTGGCCAGTTTTGGTACTTGATAAAAGCTCCTCCTGGTTTCGCAGTTAAACTGATTTTGAGTGACTGTAAATGATGTAAACCACAAACGGGACTTCAGCTTCATATAGATTACTGCAGTAGAGAGTCAACTAGAAAGAAAATATCCATAACGATGATCTTGAGTTCGACAGACATGGAGAGATGGGTTAGACAGTGTTAGCTGGCCAAAACAGTTTTGCCTGAAAGAGGGAACCTCACAAAGTAAATTTAGACAGCTGGCAAGATAACTTTGTAGATAGAGGACAGCATTCTAGAACATGGTGAATGAGGAGGGCATTTATAACAAGGTAAATGGGGAGGACACTCTAGAACAATGTAAATGGAGGAGAACACTCTAGAACAATGTGAATGGAGGAGAGCATTCTAGAACATGGTAAATGAGGAGGGCGTTCAATAACAAGGTGAATGGGGAGGACACTCTAGAACAATGTGAATGGAAGAGAGCATTCTAGAACAATGTGAATGGAGGAGAGCATTCTAGAACAATGTGAATGGACGAGAGCATTCTAGAACATGGTGGATGAGGTGGGCGTTCTATAACAAGGTGTATTGGGAAGGACACTAGAACAATATAAATGGAGGAGAGCATTCTAGAACATGGTAAATGAGGAGGGCGTTCTATAACAAGGTGAATGGGGAGGACACTCTAGAACAATGTGAATGGAGGAGAGCATTCCAGAACAATGTGAATGGAGGAGAGCATTCTGGAACATGGTGGATGAGGTGGGCGTTCTATAACAAGGTGTATTGGGAAGGACACTCTAGAACAATGTAAATGGAGGAGAGCATTCTAGAACATGGTAAATGAGGAGGGCGTTCTATAACAAGGTGAATGGGGAGGACACTCTAGAACAATGTGAATGGACGAGAGCATTCTAGAACAATGTGAATGGAGGAGAGCATTCCAGAACAATGTGAATGGAGGAGAGCATTCTAGAACATGGTAAATGAGGAGGGCGTTCTATAACAAGGTGAATGGGGAGGACACTCTAGAACAATGTAAATGGAGGAGAGCATTCTAGAACAATGTGAATGGAGGAGAGCATTCTAGAACATGGTAAATGAGGAGGGCGTTCTATAACAAGGTGAATGGGGAGGACACTCTAGAACAATGTGAATGGACGAGAGCATTCTAGAACAATGTGAATGGAGGAGAGCATTCTAGAACATGGTGGATGAGGTGGGCGTTCTATAACAAGGTGTATTGGGAAGGACACTCTAGAACAATGTAAATGGAGGAGAGCATTCTAGAACATGGTAAATGAGGAGGGCGTTCTATAACAAGGTGAATGGGGAGGACACTCTAGAACAATGTGAATGGACGAGAGCATTCTAGAACAATGTGAATGGAGGAGAGCATTCTAGAACATGGTGGACGAGGTGGGCATTCTATAACAAGGTGAATGGGGAGGACACTCTAGAACAATGTGAATGGAAGAGAGCATTCTAGAACAATGTGAATGGAGGAGAGCATTCTACAAAAATGTGAATGGAGGAGAGCATTCTAGAACATGGTGGATGAGGAGGGCGTTCTATAACAAGGTGAATAAAGGCAAACATTCTAGAACAAGGTGAATGGGGAGAACATTTTAGAACAAGGTAAATACAGGAGAATGATCTAGAACAAGGTAAATAAATGATAATGTTCTAGACCAATGTGAATGGGGAGTACAAATCAGAGCAAGGTGAATGAGAAGAGCATTTAATAACAAGGTTAATGAAGGAGAACATTCTAGAACAAGGTGAATTCATATCAGCATTTTCTGCCCAGCACCAATACCTGGTATCAGATTAGTGTCATCTCCAACACTGTCCAAATATTAGCACACCATTCAACTATCATTATACCATTAACAAAAGAGCTGCGCGCCTACACTAATAAACAAACTTCCCTCCTCGAACACAAATACACACTCGCCCACACCGGCTACGGTAATGCTACTACCTCCCATTCTCTCTTATGCACTCATAACTGGAGGCTCTTTTCATATCTAATGTGTCTGGTATAATATCTCTCCTCATCTTCAAGACTGAATGCTTGTTGTTATCAATAGACTCACGCTGATTTTATCAATAAAACATTCAGTTGAAGCATTAGCCCAGTCTCTACTGGTTGACTTATGAACATTTATTAATATATTCCTTGCTCTGCGTGGTTACAGTGATAGCGGTTTCTGCTTCTGTTCATTATTTATTAGGTAATATATCCATGTCTACACACCGGTGCACTGGGGCCCTCTCTATGAATCAAATATTAAAAGAGGAATACTTAAGTGTGCACGGTTATTAACATAAATATTCATTAGAGAACGCAGCATGGAGGGGCGGCGGGCGACCACCCCGGCATTTCAAGGCACTTAAACACGGTCTTGCATATTTCAACCTTGACCTTTTTGTTCGTTCGTCATTTAGACTCGCTTTTAGTCGCACCGTAGGTGGTTATATAAGCGTGAATATACGAGACCTCTGAGGTTATGTTGGCATTACAGGGTTAAAGTGGCAAATCAATGTTTTCACACACGTGTGTGGCCTTAGATGGGACACACATCCAATGCTTTTTTATGTATTTGATTCAAAATCAAATTCAATTTCAGTTAGTTTCATTCAGTTAAGCTAAGTTCAATATGGTTTAATTCAGTTAAACTGAGTTTACTAAGGCCAGTCTCAATTAATCAACTCAGTTCAAGCCAGTTCAGTTCAATTCACTTTAATTCAACTGAATCAGATTAAATGCAATTTAATTCAATGCAGTTCAATTCAACTTCGGCTGAATTTACTTCAGTCAGTCAATCAAGTTCAATTCAGTTCAGTTAAGATCAGCTAAATTCTGTTCTCTACAATTCAAATCTATTTATTTCTGCTCAACTCAGTTTCAGTTCAGCACAGTTGGGTTCAAGTCAATGCAATCCCATTACATGATATTCTGCTAAACTGTGTTCACATCAGTTCAGTTCAGCTCAAGCCTGTTCAGTTCAGTTCAATTCAGTTCAGCTCAATTCAACTCAACAGTCCAACTCAGTTCAAAGCCAAACTCATTTCAGTTCAGCTCAACTCAGTTAAACTCATTCAATTCAATGCAATTCAATCTCTGAAGTCTGATCACAGTAGTAGCGAACCGTGACCCTTAAGCCTCCGCCCTCCCTCATGGGCTTCCATCGTGACTCAGCCAACTAGCTAGCAGTGGTAGCCTAGAAATTATCATACGGTTAAGCCCCGCCCACTTAGAGGGAAGATATGATTGGTCAGTTTTACTGTTATTTGAAATTGATATAGTGCTGAATTAGAACTGCCTGGCCCCCTCTGTACATAAACAGCGGGACCACCAATCACCAACATTCTGCGGAGGCATCACAGTCCTTATAGGGGGAGACACAGACTCACAGGCTTCCGGTTAACCCCTCACGTTCCAACACAGATTGAATAGACACGTTTAAATAATTTATTTGTATATTTTTGTAAATGATGATTGTCAAACTGTAAGTAGATAAAATAAAATTATATATATAATGTGTGTGTGTGTGTGTGTGTGTGTGTGTGTGTGTGTGTGTGTGTGTGTGTGTGTGTGTGTGTGTGTGTTACGAATATTTTAGGCCCTCTGAGAGGGTATAGAGGGCCATGACGGTTCCCCACTGGATCACAGTATTGACAGATATAACTAGTATAGTATAGACTGACCAACATAGTAGTATAGTATAGACTGAATGTATCCTCAGGACAGTTTCTCACCGAGTCAGACGACACGAGCGCTCCTCTGTGCCGTCGCGGCGGCCTCGGCCTGACCCGAGTCACGTGATGTAACGGGGCACCCTGGGTGGGCAAGGCGGACAAGCCCTCCCAAGATGCCGAGCGGGAGAGGGGTGAGGACAGCTGGACGGCAGAGTTGGGAGGAGACGAACTGGAGTCATCACACAAACCTGAGAGATGAAAAGAAGAGAGAGAAGAGAGAGAAGAGAGAGAGAGAGAGAGAGAAATTATTATCACTATTAATAAAGTTTGGCATCCCCTTCATTACAATTCATCTTCATAAAGCCTGAATGTGAGCCTGAAGGGAGAGAGAGATAAAGACTGAGAGCCGGTTCCATGAACCTTCTCATCCAGAGCGAAAGCACATCCTTCACATCCTTGACGCACAGCCCGACTTCGAGAGTAACTGTGATTTTCTCTTTTTATGAAGATGACGAGGGCAAGAAAGAGGGGCGGAGCAACAGATAGGCAGACATACAGACTGATATAACAACAGAGAGATTCAAAGACAGACAGATGATGGGTGAATGGATGGATGGATGCGCAGAGATAGAGAGAAACTCATTTTCTCTTATCTTTGCATAATCGCGCTTTAGACTTCAGTCTCATTGTTTTTTGTAAAGTCAGGCCGGCATCTCACAAAAGACTGGAGACAGAGCAAGAGAGCGAGAGAGCGAGAGAGCAAGAGAGCAAGAGAGAGAGAGAGAGAGAGAATATGAAGGTCATAATCCTGCCCACCAGGCCACTCTTACTAATGGAGCACCAGAGGGAACAACAGCATGAGAGGTATTGATGGAGAAGTAGAGAAATGGGGAAATAGAGAGAGAGGGAGAGAGAGAGAGAGAGGGAGAGAGAGAGAGGGAGACGCACTCAGTCTAGTAGATACAGGCCGGATCCGTCTGGTCCTTGAGCTGCGCTTCTTAATGGCAATGGTGTCCTGCAGACAAGAACAAAGCAGCATTTATTACTCATGCACACAGCTTACAATAACATACACCAGCAGCAGCATCAGGACCGCTGCTTCAGGTGGGCATGACAAACCCATGAGGGGGGGGGTCGGACCTTGAATTTCATTCCTGTGGATGGGGAGCATAGCCATAACTGAAGCACTTGCTCAATAAGTGTATTTTCACCACCAGATCTCATTAGAACAGATAAATAATCATACATACAATACAAAGTATCATGAATATCTTATTGTGAGAGAAGTAGATCATATCTTGAGCTCCAGTTTGAAGAAGTGTAGTTCCAGATTTCTCCTGGACGCCCCAGACATTGTATGAATGTGTTCAGTTCCTTCAGCAGCAATCTTGATTTAGCTTAATGAAGTACTGAGCAGTCAAAGCAGGTATTAGATGAGAACTGTACATAATACTGGGTTGTTTAGGAGAAGCTTGGAAAGAGTTAAATAAATATACTGATGTTTGGAAAAGCACTACTTACTAAATTAAACCACCATTAAAAATATGTGTTTGTTAGTTAAACAGCTACAGATATAAAAGTTTGAAAGGTTTCAGTTTCCATTACCCAAAGCGTTAGCCACCATGTGAGCTATGCTATCATTATTCCTCCTAATAACTGATAAACAGCCACGCGTTCGACTCTGTCGTCTCATTATTCAGAAAAATTGCTGTAATATTTCATTAGATGGCTCTTCATGAGCACTAAACATTAGGATCTTTTTGTAATACGACTCCAGGAGCTGAGCTGAAGGATTAACACAGCAGATTAACCACTAATGTGTATTATATGTTACTGACAGTGAAATAAACTAACCACGTTTAGATTTCCAGTGATCGGGACCATTGTGTGCAGTTTTTAATCTTCAGTCTTGACCTTCAGGATGTTCTGAATATGACCGACTGAATATAAGTGATAGTCCAATCAGAATTCAGTTAGTTGATAGAAATAGAAACTAAAAAAATTCAAACTACCCATTGTTGTCATATGTACCACCCCTGCCCCCAGTACATTTTTACATACGTTCTGGGAATGTTGCCCTTGATTGTTGAATCTTGGAAATATATGAAGACAGTATGTCTAATATATAACTGGGATCCATGCTTGTATGATAACTCTAAACTACTGTTTTCTGGATTTACTGCTGCTAAAACGACAGTCCTATAGAACTGGATTACACCTGGATTTCACAAGGAATTATTTTGGGTAGTGAATTTACTTAATGTAGCATAACTTGAACGTACAGCAGCCCGGACTCCACCATGCTAACCCCTGACTGTTGACGCATGTGTTACAGACTAAGGTCACCGTGGCTGAATGCTATTTTACCTGAATCGCCCATCAGCTAACCAACCAAGGGTCTTGGAAAAAAGATAAGAGAGCTACCACCTGTCTGTAAGGTAAAACGCTGTCCCTTCATGGTGTAAAATCGTGAAAGTCAGTTCTCCACTATGTGTAAATTTAACTTAAGCTTGGAGCTCACTTGGTGCTGGGACCTACTGTTCCGGTCGCGAATCCTCTGGGCCAGCTTCGCCAGCTATGCCTCTACTTCAGGCGGTTGAGTTTTTGGAGGACAATGAAACTATAGAAACGCTACGTAAAAGGGGGGTAACCATTCCACCAGTCCTCCCCGCCATGATTCAAAAGCAGCTTTAGGTAGTCACAGGTAAGTGACAGCATCTGAGCTCCATTGGAAAATCAGTGGCTTCCTCTAACCATGTGACCTACCTAACCTAACACATGGCAAACTTTTGCATTGTGGATTTTGGAATTTCTACAAGGTATGGACACTTCTACCTTCCTCTCTTTACTCCTCCTGAGGTAATGACTGTCCTCCCATCTACTGAACACTAGTGGAGGACTGATCATCAGGGCCTCCACCCCACCCATCACCAGCCAGCTCTCCTGTCCATCTGTGTCAACTGCTACCCTCAGTTACATCACTGTACACCATCCAGATGCACCAGCATTGAGATAGGATGGGACTGTTTCAGCTCACGCCCACTTTACATAAAGACTCGGTCATAGACTGCCTCAGTCAGAGACTGCCTCAGTCAGAGACTGCCTCAGTCAGAGACTGCCTCTACCTGTGCAGCTTCTAAAGCTTTGCTATCCAGATTTCAAACAGAGACTCTTTTCTTTGGTGTTTAGTTTATTAAACTGTAAATACTGTTTGATCAGAGGAGGATGGGTCTCTTCTTGAGAGTCTGGTTCCTCCCAAGGTTTCTTCCTCCAGTCTGAGGGAGGTGTTCTTGCCACTGTTGCCTCTGGCTTGCTCACTGGGGGATATATGTTGTAACTGTCTGTTTTCAAAACTCTGTAAAGCTGCTTTGAGACAAGAAGATGATTGTTCCTATGAAACTGTTGTGATTTATGTCTATGCTCCCTTGTTCAAAATCTGCTAAATACAAATTCTTGAAAAAAAAAAAAGAAAAATTAAATAGAACTGTTAAACTACAACATACAAGGTAAATTCAAATAAGGGCTTGATCAGGATTTATATATATATATATATATATATATATATATATATATATATATATATATATATATATATATATATATATATATATATAAATATTACCAGGCTACTGGACCCAGTCATCCCACCACTGACCCACAAACTCACAATGCTGGTGCCCAGTTCCTCGTCAGTGATCTCCAGCGAGTCTCTGTGTTTGTGTAGCCTTCGGCCTGTCCCACCATCACATATACCGTCCCACTGTTTCACCTGAGACACCTGCCGGGTCTAACACACACACACACACAGACACACACACACACACATGGACACATTTTTTACTCATACACATTCAAACTGATAAAGGACGTGCTTAAATAAGTGGTTCTTAATCGCAGGGGCCGCACCCAAGGGGGCCACAGAAACCTCATCCGAATGTTGTATTTAGAAATACAGTTGGGTAGCATGCATTTTCAAATGATCTCACAAACTAAAACATGATTTGGTTCTGACAGCAGTGATGTAAATCACTAATCGACAAACACTTTTGCTGTACCATCTATCCATTCCATCCATTATCTTCTGCTTTATCCCGTTAGTCGGGGTCCCAGGGGGGCTGGAGCCAATCCTAGCATCATCGGTTGAAGGCAAGTACACCATGGACAGTTAGCCAGTCCATTGCATGTCCATTGCACACTCACGAGCACACACTCTCACTCCTACGGGCAGTTTAGAGTGAGGATCAACCTAACATGCATGTGTTTGGACTGTGGGAGGAAACCGGAGTACCTGGGGAAACCCACTCAAGCACGGGGAGAACATGCACACTCCACACAGATCTTCTTGCTGTGAGGAGACTCCTATGATGTTGTTGCCATCCAAAATGAAGATAAACAGTATCTCCAACATAGTAACTTTACAGAGGACGACCAATGAGAGTGCAAGAGGTGGCAGGAAGGCAGCGCCCGAACCTGATGTGCTGACGACAGCCGTCATAGATGCAAGCGTTGTGAGGACCACGCCCGTATTACTCTCTTTCTCTCTCAGCTCAGCTGTACACACTGCCCTGTAACAGGAGGCAGTGGATCCTGGCTTGGCTTTGCAGTGCAGATACGTTGTAAAGGTGTGAGGAGGGAAAAGGAGAGACGATGGACGAGCAGCAGCAACAGAGAACTGACGAGCTGAAAAGCCTGAAGCTGCTGAAAAAGTGGCCACCGGTTGGTTTTGTTTGGTTTTTGCTTGGCGTGCGATTGTGGCTATTAAAAAAAGAATGCTGAGTCTCTTCAGACTCTCCAGACTCGAGTGTTCTTCCTCCTCCTTTGCATTGTCCTCTTTCTTTCCTCAGACTGAATTCTGAATCCAACGCTGTCGTTCATTTTTCTTTTATGTGAAATATTTCTTACGCGTGTGCTTTTCATGTTTTTTGATGCGTTTATATTTTTCTATGTAAAGCACAGCGACTCTCCTCTGTGTGAGGAATCTATACGACCTGACCTTGTCTTACAACTCTTAGGCTGTACACAGTAGGTAGAGAGAGAGAGAGAGAGAGAGAGAGAGAGAGAGAGACAGAGATAAAGAGAGAGAGACTCTCACCAGGGCTTTGTGGGTAGAGTAGAGCTCTTGTAAGATCTGGTCCACAATTGAGTTGGTGAGATACGACACCACAGACAGCTTAACCTCCCTGAGGGAGAGAGAGAGAGAGAGAGAGAAAGAGAGAGAGAGAAAGAGAGAGAGAGATAAACTTACATAGCAACTGCACCCATCAGTTTCACTCCTCCATTTTTTACACTGCATATCACCCCATCTGGAGCCTCACATTCTTTCTATTCTTCTCCTGTCCTTCCCTTTCTACTCTCCTTCTCACATTCTTTCTCTTCTTCTGCCTTCCTTCCCTTTCTTCTCTCCTTCTCACATTCTTTCTCTTCTCCTGTCCTTTCCCTCCTTCTCACATTCTTTCTCTTCTCCGATAATTTCCTTCCATCTCACATTCTTTCTCTTCTTTTTCTGTCCTTTCCCTCCTTCTTACATTCTTTCTCTTCTTTTTCTGTCCTTTCCCTCCTTCTTATATTCTTTCTCTTCTTTCCCTGTCCTTTCCCTCCTTCTCACATTCTTTCTCTTCTCCTGTAATTTCCTTCCATCTCACATTCTTTCTCTTCTCCTGTCCTTTCCCTCCTTCTCACATTCTTTCTCTTCTCCTGTAATTTCCTTCCATCTCACATTCTTTCTCTTCTTTTTCTGTCCTTTCCCTCCTTCTTATATTCTTTCTTTTCTTTTCCTGTCCTTTCCCTCCTTCTCACATTCTTTCTCTTCTCCAATAATTTCCTTCCATCTCACATTCTTTCTCTTCTTTTTCTGTCCTTTCCCTCCTTCTTACATTCTTTCTCTTATTCTCCTGCCCTTTTCCTTCTTCTCTCCTTCTTACATTCTTTCTCTTCTTCTCCTGTCCTTTCTCTCCTTCTCACATTCTTTCTCTTCTTCTCCTATCCTTTTCTTTCTTCTCTCCTTCTTATATTCTTTATCTTCTTCTCCTGTTTTTCCCCTCCTTCTCACATTCTTTCTCTTCTTCTTCTGTCCTTTCCCTCCTTCTCACATTCTTTCTCTTCTTCTCCTGTTCTTTCCCTTCTTCTTACATTCTTTCCCTTCTTCTTCTGTTTTTTCCCTTCTTCCCTCCTTCTCACATTCTTTCTCTTCTTCTCCTGTTCTTTCCCTTCTTCTTACATTCTTTCCCTTCTTCTTCTGTTTTTTCCCTCCTTCTTATGTTCTTTCTCTTCTTCTCCTGTTTTTTCCCTCCTTCTCACATTCTTTCTCTTCTTCTTCTTCTGTCCTTTCCCTCCTTCTCACATTCTTTCTCTTCTCCTGTCCTTTCCCTCCTTCTCACATTCTTTCTCTTCTCCTGTCCTTTCCCTCCTTCTCACATTCTTTTTCTCCAGTCCCTTTCTTCCTTCTCACATTCTTTCTCTTCTTCTCCTGTCCTTTTCCGTCTTTTCTCCTGTCCTTTCTCTTCTTCTCCTGCCCTTTCCCTTCTTTTATCCTTCTTACATTCTCTTTTTCTCCTGTTCTTTCCCCCCTTCTTACATTCTTTTTCTTCTTCTCCTGTACTTTCCCTTCCTCTCTCCTTATTACATTCTTTCTCTTCTCCTGTCCTTTCCTTTCTTCTCTCCTTTTTCCTGAGCAAATTATTTAAAGATAATTAAATCTGAATTCTGTCAATGCTGTCATTGTATTATGCTATACTGTCATTGCATTGTATTGTAGGTCTACCTTCTATCATCAGCCCTCCAATCACTCACTACTTAGCAATCCTCGCTATCAAGCCTTCAGTTTGTTACCAGCTCCAGTTTAAACTAAATAATTAAATTGAGATTTCATCCCATGTTGTTCGCTAGCCATTGTAAAAATTGTTAATAAGCCAATGTCTAGCATTACTTGTGTATAAACATAAATGCTGCTGTGGCAGTATGCTTTAGCCAAGGATGATTAGGTTTAGATGTTATAGTTGAGTGTTTTTCCTCATATTTGTACATTTTAGTCGTGTTTTAAGTTAGTTATGTCAGCTTTACTGGGAGAGTTCACTCCACCGGGCACTGAAGGTCACGTACCGCTGACAGAGGGCTGTTAAAACTGCTCTGTGGTTCAAATCTTAGCATACTTTATAAAGTGCATGGTGAGGAAGATGCTTAGGTGTGCTATCAGTGTGCCATTTTAATGTAGTTTCCACTCAATTTTGTAGCCCAAAAACCTCAAGAAGTTACGTCATATAAAAAAAATGCACCCAGCAAAGAATAGTAGAATTAAAATGTAATTTCTGAACCCACAAGGGGCAAATACTCCTTAATATAGAAAATAACAAAAGCTTCTAGCTGCATTAAATACAGTTTCCTTTCCGTCTTTTTGGAAAATTCCATCTTTTAAGAAATGGAAACCCAACATCTGTGTCCCTCTCAATTCATTTTTGAATTACTTCACTTCGATTCAACAATTTGGCTCTGAACTGAAATTAGATTCTATTAGATTCCAATAAATTCATTGGAATTCCATCCAGTTCCATTGGATTTGAACTAATTCCATTCCACTCGATTACTACTTTCACTGTTTCTCCAGCTCTCTTATTTACTCTCCCAGTCTAATCCCAGTCTCCCCTCCCCTCTACTCCTCTCGCTCCTCCTCCTTACTCCAGTGCTCGGTGGATGTCTTGAGCGGCGCGCTCCATCAGTGCCGTGCGGATAGCCGAGCGAGGGATGGACACTCGCTCTGAGACAGAAGAGAGAGGTGGACTCAGTCGCTCCGCAGCTGTGGAGGAGAGCGGGCACAGCTCCCGACACAAAGAGACCATAGAGTCCACGATCACCTGTCAATAAATCAATCAATCGATGAGTCAGTTGCTCTATTGACTTTACACAGCCGTGCGAACAGTGAACGGCTGCAGTTAAAGAGTTAAGGAGACTAGAAACCTCAGCCGTACTGAGTGGGTGTTTGAATGTGTGAGACTGTATCCGTACCTGCAGTTCTTTATCTGCAGCCTTGGCTAATTCCCCAGCCAGAGAGTCTAGCCTCTGTCTGACTGGTCCATCCACAGAGAGCACATGTGCCAGCTCGCAGAGAGACGGGTAGAGCTGAGAAAAAGAGAGAGTGAAGGTGATTTAAGAGTTTAAGCCAAACACTAAAACAAGGCCCACTTTATATGAACTGTCTGTAATAACTGTGTAGCTACACATGAACTAGTAATAACACCACTGTTACAGATGGATTACAGTATATATATTAAGTATATATATATATATATATATATATACTCCTCCTGAGGTAATAACTGTCTTCCTGTCTGTTGAACGTTGTTGGGAGGACTGACCATCAGGGCCTCCTCCCCACCCATCACCAGCCAGCTCACCTGTCCATCTGTGTCAACTGCTACACCCTCAGTTACATCACTGTACACCATCCAGATGCACCAGCATTAAGATAGGATGGGACTGTTCCAGCTCACGCCCACTTTACATAAAGACTCAGCCATCAGCGCTTTTTACAACGATGTTGTCTCAAAGCAGATTTACAGAAGTTTTGAAAACAGACAGTTACAACATATATATATATCCCAGTGAGCAAGCCAGAGGCAACAGTGGCAAGAACACCTCCCTCAGACTGGAGGAAGAACCTTGGGAGGAACCAGACTCACAAGTGGAGACCCATCCTCCTCTGATCAAACAGTATTTACAGTTTAATAAACTAAACACCAAAGAAAAGAGTCTCTGTTTGAAATCTGGATAGCAAAGCTTTAGAAGCTGCACAGGTAGAGGCAGTCTCTGACTGAGGCAGTCTCTGACTGAGGCAGTCTCTGACTGAGGCAGTCTCTGACTGAGTCTTCATGTAAAGTGGGCATGAGCTGAAACAGTCCCATCCCGGTCCGCCTATTAGTGACCTCTGATTTAGACTCTTTAAGAAAAATATCGTATTGCTTTCTGTATGGGCCGATACTATTTTCACTATTGCTGGTGTTACTGGACAAGTGTTATTTTTCCACTTTTACATACGACATTCATTAATGATTAAACACTCAGACTTGGCTCACGCAGCATTACTCACCGCGCGGGAGTTGCGAGCCTCCTTAAGGACCTGTTTAGCTGCCTGAAGCTCCTCCACCTCCACCACACCGCGCAGAACACACACCTGCTGCTGCACTCGTACACACAAGCGCTCCATCACCTGAGGGAGAAACTCCGAATCAGACACAAAGACACCTTCTACTGCACCAGCTCTGCTAACAATATCACAGACATTGATAAGCAGAGCTACATAGAAAAATAATATCATAAATCTATTGTCTGTTTTGCTCATTTTGTTTGCTGATTTTGTTATTTTTGTGGGGTCCACTGGTATAGATTCCTCAATCTTGTATACAATACTGTACGTCTGTATTCATGTCATAAAACACTCCTGTGTCTTCAAGCCCCGCCTCCTGATGAGCCCACTGTGCTCTGATTGGCAAATATGCTCACTTTCTCCTGACTGACCAAAAGCCAGAGTGGTTAAAAGCAGTAGCAGCGTGTTGCTACAGGTTCCTACCCTACAGATGATCCTTAGGACTATGTCACTATGACTATGACATCATCGTGTAACAGAGAAAAAGGCTGAAATTTCAAGGCTGCTTATCAGGCAGCTGAGAAAAGTGGTTTCTGTGGGAGAGAGTTTCATCCAAAACCGCAATAGCGCCCTACGTAACATTAACAACATTAAAGATGCTATAAGATGCTATAGGTTCCTGTCACAGAGCTGCTCTACAGACAGGCTCAGGAGATCCTTTGTCCCGAGAGCCATCAGACTCTTCAACTCCTCCCAGTGGAGCCGTAGGAGGAAGGAAGACAGATGAGGAACAAGTCCCTTAATTCACATTACAGTTTATTTTTATTTGTACTGTAATCACATTACTGTACATTTGCACTCCTGGACACTATTTAACACTTTGCTGTACATCCTGTACATCTGCACTCCTGGACACTATTTAACACTTTGCTGTACATCCTGTACATCTGCACCCCTGGACACTATTTAACACTTTGCTGTACATCCTGTACATTTGCACTCCTGGACACTATTTGACACTTTGCTGTACATCCTGTACATTTACACTCCTGGACACTATTTAACACTTTGCTGTACATCCTGTACATTTACACTCCTGGACACTATTTAACACTTTGCTGTACATCCTGTACATCTGCACTCCTGGACACTATTTAACACTTTGCTGTACATCCTGTACATCTGCACTCCTGGACACTATTTAACACTTTGCTGTACATCCTGTACATTTGCACTCCTGGACACTATTTGACACTTTGCTGTACATCCTGTACATTTACACTCCTGGACACTATTTAACACTTTGCTGTACATCCTGTACATTTGCACTCCTGGACACTCTTTAAACACTGTTTAACTTTTATATACCTTATTGTTTTTTTGTACTGTGTTTGTAACTGCAACTGGCTGCTAAATTTCCTTCGGGATCAATAAAGTATCTATCTATCTATCTATCTATCTATCTATCTATCTATCTATCTATCTATCTATCTATCTATCTATCTATCTATCTATCTATCTATCTATCTATCTATCTATCTATCTATCTATCTATCTATCTATCTATCTATCTATCCATCTACAACCGAAAACTGTATTCTCATTGTCTAAGCTGAATAAGGAGAGTTCAGTACACTGAACCACCACTGTTGCTACTCGTTGGAATACAAATCTTGCATTTTGTTACTGTCTAAAGAAAAATATGTATCTCCATCATTTTTTCAACTTTTACCTTCCTTTATCATTTAAACACGACAGCAACTCTTTACATTGTATGGAAATTTCACAATGAGTGGACAAACAGAAACACACCAAAATTGCTTGGAATAAAATCTCTATACATTGACTTGCATTAAAGGTAAAGACTGTTTTTGGTCTCTCCTGTAAAAGAGGACGACAAAACAGGCCAACGCCTAAATACTGTTACGTAACAGTCTTGACTGAATGTTTGCATGTCATATCAATGGAGTAACACCAAAGAAAATGGTGGACTATGTGCAGAAATCTAGCTCTCTAGACTGTGACGATGATGTCTGCACTTTTTATAGAAGTACATGGTTGACGTTCATCTTTAAATGAAGCTAAATTTTGCAGATCACTTTAAACTGAACGTTTTATAGAGAGTTTTAACTTTAATTTACTTTGAGTTGACGTTCAGATCAAAAGCAAGCAGCAAATATAGGTCACATTAATAACTGGTGAGCTCCAAGTTGGAATAGCTGACTAAATACTCTGAGCTTGTTTATTTACACAGTGGCTCATTTTTATTTTGTCTATGTCTACTGTTGCGTCTGTGGGATCGTCACAGTGTCTCACTGTGAACTAGCCAATCAGAGCACGGCAAATTATTCAGCAAAAAAAAGGGAAAACAGCTCATTTCATTTAATGGGTCTATAACATTTCAAATGCTGAATAAATGCACTCAAGGGCACCTTCCAAATACGTTAGCCCTTTGATGTACAAGCTAAGCAAACCCCTTCTAACGCACAACATGGTTCAGACTTGACCCGTACTCATTTCCTATGTTACTGTATGTACTGCTGAGTGTCTCGTTGGTAAGTCTATTAAAATCAGTTTATTTTATAATTTAATGTTCCAAGTGTTCATTAAAACTCTTGTTTTTTTATCTTAAATAATTTTTTGAATTCTTATTTATTTATTTCATCAACAAAAATAGTGTTTGTAAATGTTTCTGACTGCAAATGTTTACAAATGTCTATAGTTCCTATCAAACTCCACAGTGAACATAAGGGTTCATTCTGAGCCAAATTGTATGTGTGTTATGATGGCAGTGAGACAAAAATGAATTTCAATTCAAAAGTAAATAATAAAACTGAAACAAGTGTTTGTGGTGATCAAAAACAAGCACATTGAGGAATTCGTGGAAGCTTTAATGATGAAATTAATTCACTGTAAAGACATAGAAGATAAAATCGTAAAAACGTATGACCACCCAGGTTGTGCATCAAAGGATTAATGATTTCAAAGGTGTGTGACTTGGTGGTCACTATCCAAACGCAGATAATGCAAATAAATCGAAAAAACAAAAATGGGGTACCTGTTCAGCAGTGCTGGTCACCAAGCCCTGGTGTAGCCGGAGAGCTTGTCTCTGTGAGAAGCGCTGAGTCTGATTATTCCTCAGCAAAGCTCTCTGAATCTGGAACAGCAGGAGAGAAGCCGTCAACCCATCGCCCTGCTCTCTTCATCTGCCAGCCCGTACGCACACTGAGATCTGAACACTGCGTCCAAGTAAAGATGAAAAAGCCTCTTCAACTCAAATCCCCTCTGTGATCTTGTGTAAATAAGCAAGTCCGTGGCCTTTGCGTCGAGCGTGCACACTTCCAAGGCCCGCTTGATGCATTATTTATTTCACAAGCTGGGCTATTTTCTCATTTATGTGCATTTGCCTAATAGATGAGCTACACTATGTTAAATGACATTTTCATGAGAGCGTATGAATGTTTATGGGTTGAAAGCCCTGGGACGCCCAGAGTAAACACAGCTGACAACATCATATCTGAGCACGAAGATATGCAGAGGAGTAGACGTGCACTCACTGGCCACTTTGTCAGAAAGGCGTGTTCAGTTAGAGACTGGAAACCAATCCGCTGAGGGACAATGGGTCTGTCTCAAATCCTAGTGAGTGTGTAAGTAGGCTGTCTAGGTAGCAGCTGTTTAAGTAGCAGCGTTCTCTCCTCATCTCTCCTCATAAAACAGATTACTGAGACGCTCTAGTTAGAGAGAGACTGCGTCACGGCTTGTTCCCGCCCACTGCAGCACGCGACCGGTGGTTTAGCTGGTTGCTAAGCTACCGGCCGGGATCCAAAACAATAGCCAGAGGCTTAAAAATCTGTAAATGGTAAAGGACTCGTTACAGAGTTAATAATAAAAAACTGTTTTGTGTGATTATATGACCAGAAACACATTAAAACTCCAGACAGAATCAAAATAACTCACATTTTAAAACCACTTCACTGCTCCTAGATTAGCCTGCGCTGCATCATGGGATTGTCCTAGCGGCTGAGGAAGCGTCCGATGCTTCCTTATAATCAGGTCTAAATAAGGTTCCTCAGTAGACAGTATGTTTAAGGTATGTAAGAATTGGGACAGTCTACATGTCGGGAGCGCATACTATGACCTAAAATGCTGCCTATGTAGGAGCTCACTAGGTTTTGAGACACACCCAATATGTGGGGGCCAGTTTTCTGACCACAGAGCTGCTCTTGGCTATTAATTTGGCTAGCAGTATCAATGACCACAGCGACACTGCTTGCTCTGACCACACACAGGCCAAACACGCTACCATGTCAGTGTCAGTGGGTTGAGAATGGTCCACCACCTAAATGATGTCTAGGCAACAGCCGTCCTGTGGTCAGCAACTGAACATAGATGTATGGACTAAAGGCCGGTTGTTAGTTTGTGAATTAAAATAGCCATTAAATGCAAGACAAGCCAAAATGTATGAGTTTGCAAAGTCTGGAGGTCCAATGATCAAAAGCTACCGAGAACATGGGAGCTGGAAGACCACCAAAACTGTCCCCATAGGATAAACAGCACTTGAGAGAGAGAGACGAGCATCAAGCTCCACTATCGCTTCAGATGTTTCTGTCCATCCTTCCACTTTAAGAAGACACCTTAACATTATGGGATCTGAAAGAATGTGTAGCTGTTCAAGAAGCTCCTCACTGAGAAAAGGAGATACAGACACATTAAACAAAGAAGCTGCTGCTGTTCTCCGAACAATGGACTGACCACCCCAGAGGCCAGACCTCAACATCATTGACTGTTTTCAGGATTACTTGGATTGTGAGAAGAAGATAACACAACCGACTTCTAGGACTGAGAACACCTTAAATATTGAAGAACGGATAATAAACCTAGAGATGGGGGTGTTCAGTTGTAGGGTGTGTCTCAAATCCAAGTGAGCTCCTACATAGGCAGCAATTTAAATCACAGTATGCGTTCCCGACATGTAGACTGTCCCAATTCTTACATACCTTAAACATACTGTCTACTGAGGAACCTTATTTAGACCTGATTTTAAGGAAGCATCGAACTCTTCCTCAGCCGCTAAGACAATCCCATGATGCAGCACAGGCTAATCTACGAGCAGTGAAGTGGTTTTAAAATGTGAGTTATTTTGATTCTCTCTGGAGTTTTAATGTGTTTCTGGTCATATAATCACACAAAACAGTATTTTATTATCAACTCTGTAACGAGTCCTTCACCATTTAGCAGTTTTATACAGATTTTTAAGTCTCGGGCTATTGTTTTGGATGCCGGCCGGTAGCTTAGCAACCAGCTAAACCACCGGTGGCGTGCTGCAGTGGGCGGGAACAAGTCGTGACGCAGTCTCTCTCTAACTAGAGCGTCTCAGTAATCTGTTTTATGAGGAGAGATGAGGAGAGAACGCTGCTACTTAAACAGCTGCCTACCTAGACAGCCTACCTAGACACTCACTAGGATTTGAGACAGACCCGTAATGTTCTGTTATTAATGGACCAATAGAAATAAAAAAATGTGGCCACACTGAATTCCATTACGTCCATTCCATTTCATTGGTCGTCTTGCCAGGAATTAAATCAATGAAAGGTGGTCTATTTCTTCTGCACAGTGTTCCATATAACTGGGCAGTGAATGGAAGTAAAGGTAGATGTTTCTACAGATTATATAAGGTTTAACAGACCTGTCTGAACACAGTCTAATCATGAAGCTGATGTGGATGAAGACTCGAACCTTAGTAAGAGCTTGCTCTGTCTTCTCTGGAGCGATTCGGTATGCCTGGGTTACATCATTTAGAGGAATGGGCATGTACTGCAACGTGAAGTTACTGAAAGAGAACAGACAAGAAGAGAAGAGAGAGAACATAAAGAGGAGAAGACATCAGAAGATAAAGAGAAGTAAAAGATAATGAGGGGTACCGAAAATAAGATTAAAGAGAGGAGTATAGAAAAAAGAGAAGTGGAGATTAAAAGAAGAGAGGAGGAGAAGAGTAGAGCAGAGTTAGAGAATAAAGAAAATAGACAGCATGAGAAGAAATGCAGATTAAAGAGAACAGACATGAAGATAAGGTAAAAGAGAAGAGAAGAATAAAATGAAGAGAACAGAGGAGAAAAGAAGAGATGGAGAATAAAGAAAAGAGAAGGTGATTGAAAGAAGAGAAAGAAATGAACAGAAGAGTAGAAGAGGAGAGAAGAAAAAGAAGATAAGAGAGAAAGCGAAGAGAACAGAAGAGTAGAAAGAGATGGAGAAGGAAAAAGAAAAAAAGAGAGCAGAAGAAGAGAAGAGGAAGAGAAGAGAGTAGAAAAGGAGATGAGAAGAAGAAGCAAAGAAAACAGGAGTAGAAAAGATGTGGAGAATGAAAAGTAAGAAGAGCAAGGGAAGAGAAGAGGGAAGCAAAGGAAGAGAAGAGAGTAGGAGAGGAGAAGAGAAGAGGAAGGACAGAAGAGTAGAGAAGAGATGAAGAATTGAAAGAAAAGAGAAAGTGATTGAAGAGAAAGAAGCAAACAGAAGAGTAGAAGAGAAGAAAAAGAAGATAAGAGCGAACGAGAAGCGAACAAAAGAGTAGAATAAGAGAAGAAAAAAGAAGAGAGAAAGGGATGAGAACAGAATAGTAGAAAGAGATGGAGAAGGAAAAAAGAGAGCAGAAGAAGAGAGTAGGAAGAGAAGAGAGTAGGAGAGGAGAAGAGAAGAAGAAGCAAAGAAAACAGGAGTAGAAAAGATGTGGAGAATAAAGAAAAAGAATAGCAAAGGAAGAGAAGAGAGAAGCAGAGGAAGAGAAGAGAAGAGGAAGAGCAGAAAACAGAAGAGTAGAAAAGAGATGGAGAAGAAAGAGAAAGAAGAGAAGAGAGAAGAGAGAAGAGGAAAAGAAAGGCAGTGGATGAAAAGAGAAAAGAGGAGGAGAAGAGAAATGAAGAGAGGAGACGAGGCGAGACTACACGAGTCAGTAAAAGCTTCTGGCGTGAGGAACATTTCTGGTTTGTAAAATCAGGACTGATCTAAAAAGACAGACCGAGGGTCCGCCCCGGGGGTCCGTGTGATCCAGCATAATGAAGACTATTTTGGGGTCTGTGTGTTTGTGCTGGCCGGCGTGTCCTGGGGGGGGGGCATTGTTTGAATTATGATGTAATCGTTATTTTTCCTGACCACGCTGACCTTGCTGACCTTGGTCTCAGTGTATCAGGAGCAGGTCCATTCACTGCTACTGAAACTTGACCTCCACAAAGCTGGTAGATGTTTGTGTCGGGGGGAGGTGGGGGGTGGTCTTACTGTTCTAGAGCTCGGGCCACGTCCATGAGTCCGGTAGCTGTGGTGTTATTCCGGTCCCAGGTCACGCTCCTGTTACAGACAGACAAGGACAGCATGGATTTTTAAATGTTCTAGATAGGGTTAGGGTTCCCCTTACTTGTGAACTCGAGTGACCCTCCCTTTATTTCCTGACTCCCTTGCTTCATCCCCTCACCCCCTTCCTTCATCTCTTCACTCCCTTCTTTCTTCTCCTCCTCCCC